>VZUI01000442.1:0-79009 GCA_013401135.1 Cettia cetti | reverse complement strand
TAACTCACTATCTTTTTGGCACTCCTTAACGTAATTTCTAACTGCGCCACAGGTCCAGGCCTGCACTCAGGCCTGTCCCTGGGCCTACCTAAAAGGCCTCAGGCCTACTACCTGGCCTATTAACTCAGGCTGGGCTGACCAACCTCACTCGGGGAGCAGATCATGCCCCTGCTCCCTGAGAAATTCCACTACATTTCCCCCCCGCAAAATCTTTGTTATTAACTGCAGGAGATAGAGAATCATATCCTGATGAGAGAGAAAGTGATGACTTACTTGGAAATTAAATTCCAGGTACAGGTGAGAAAAACACTGGTGTCTACAGTTTTTTCTTGTCATCTACAAACTGAGTGTGGAGGGTAGGCAGGGAAGATCATGAGGGCTCTATCCCTTATCAAACTCTCATGTCCTGTTCCACAGTAAGCAGAAGGGCTTCCTGATACTCCTAAAAGGACACTTTTCTATTTCCAGGGGGGGATTTTCCACATATTCTCCATTTTCTCCCCACTCCTGTACTGCCTGCTTCCAAAGGATGGAATATAAGACGGCTAATGAACAAGTGATATTCTTCTGCATCACAATTATCCCAAAATCCTAACTGGTCTCCATTTCTTCTCCACGTATTTTACATCTCATTCTGTAACTTCTGTATTTTTGAGCTAAATCTATGAGCTTCATGTCCTTATGACACAAGCTGGCTCCAACACTTTAAACACAATGCTCGATTATCACACTGTAGAGGAACTGTCTTAAATTTTCTGCCATCATACAAGTCTTTTTTTCTTCAGTGTTCCACTTTAAAAATAGCTGATAAAAAGATTTTGTCCAGAATTTTCACATTATATGTACATAATGTCTAGGTAGATTAGTTATTTAAAATAAAAAAAATAGACAAAATCTGAGAGAAGGATCCTTTTTTCCTTTTACTCACTGGGAACACAAAATGATCCCAGCATTCTTGCATTGCAGACAAAAACGTGGACAAAATGTGCCTATTGTGAAACTTTCCATCAATTTTAAATAAATGTCAGGTTGTATTATTACCAACAATTTATGGTCCTATTACTTCACAACTTCCTTGTGTTAACTTGACAGACTACATTAAAAAAGCCAACTAATTTTTCAGCATTAACAGTTTGCCTTATCTGTTCTTTTTCCCATTTGGATTACTTCTCTTTTTGGAAACTGATCAACTTCTGACTCAGAAGTTTCCCCAGATTTTCAGATAATTGACTTTAGGGTTTAATCAGGACTGAAAGCAGAGCAGGTGGGAAGAATCTGCAATGTTGTTTGCAAGGACATATTTCCAGAAACCTTGCTTGAATTTGGTGGAAATATAGCTTTAATTTTCCTTCCATAAATGACAAATTAAGAGAGGCTGGCACAAAATAATCTGCTTCAAACACTTGACTGCATGCACTAGTAGCCAGTTAGAAGCCTGTTAAGGTTATGACAGTAATGCAAGTTTGGGTGACAGTTTTTCCTTTGAATCTACACCGTAAACCCAAGGAGGTGGAACGAAAAGGAGATCATCCTCAAAGTGTCCCTAGCACCATGTAATGATGTGAGGGCCTGGAGATGGTCTCCCTGCTTACCAGCAGAAGCCTCATAATCAAAAAATAGCAAGAATGGCTGACATGAAAACAGCAGTAATTCAGATATAAGTGCACCATTCAAAATTCAGCATAGGCGGAGCTTTTCCATAGCCTTTCGTCTAAGAGAAGGAAAGAAAACAATGTAAGATTTTGTATCACTCAAAAAGGAAGTTATTACAGTCCTAGCTAGGTATTTTGTCTTTACTGTTTCCACCAGAAACATATATTAGAGAATAATTTTCATTGACTTCATTACGTTAAGCAAGATTTCCAAGTTTAAAGTAATGGATGATTAGAACTAACTGGAAAGGTGACTATGGCTGAGTCAGAAGAAAAAATGCATTGCACGTAGAAAGTACAGAGGACCTATTAAAAGAGTTGAGGGTAAACTTTGGGTAGTCAAAAGGCTTTAGATGCTTGTATCAAGACTGGGCTTTTGAAGTTGCCCAGCTGTTCTTTGTGCATCTACTTAAAACACAAAAACACACAAGATTTACAAAAATAAAAAAATCAGTCACTGCAATACCTGCATAAATGATTATTGAAAATAGTTTGAAGTATTTTCTTGTATTGGTATTTTTATGTATGTCTCCTCTACAAAATATTTCTCCCAGGACTATTTACAGAATATCAGACAAAAATGTCATAAAAATAACTGAAATATGTTGCAAACAGCAGTAGAGATGCCAAAGCAGAATAGAGTTCTTCCAATGCATTTATATTATGATTACTTGAACATCACTGACTAGTCACTAGTGTTGTGAGACATTCTTGTGTGGGATTTTTGTTGAATTAAGCATCATAAAGAACCCAAAAGGTGTTTTGAACAACAGAAATTTGAAAACATCAGTAGACACAAATTAGAGAAAACAAAACTAAAAAAAATCCCCACCTTTAGAATGTTGCACATATCTTTTATTCCTAGCTAGAATAAAAAGCCTGTACCTTTGCAGACCAAAATACTTGGCTTTATAGGTGTTTTCCATTTCCCCAAAGAACTGCCAGAGGAATGGGTAATGACTACCTAATTTATCACTTCATCAGACCAACTGGGATCAAAGAATCTTTTTGCGGTTTTCTGAGATGTGAAAAAGAGGTAACTATGAAAACTAACTCCTAACTTTCCATTATTTTTACAGTTGCTTTTTTTTGTTTTCATTTCTCAAATATGTGCAATTATGTAGGCAATGAAAATAAAATAACTCTGGTAGTTTTATAATCAGAAAAAAAAATTTCTGTATTTTCCTGTTTTCAAAGTACTTCAAAAGGAAGAGGAAAATACTGAGCATGAGAATTTCATATTTTTGTTGCTGCTATTGTTGCTGTCACTATTATGGTTTTCCAGACATTGAGGTAGGTCTATGTCATTTTCATTAAATAAAACCTCAGGACTAGCAGGACTTTTAAACTCGGAAGATAGATTTATTTTCAACACAAATATGAACTTTTCCTTTAAAAAAATCAGAAGAGAGAACACAAAAATAGAAGAACATAAATCCTTTCTTTTTATCCATCCACTCTTCCCTTTCGTTGCAAGCCTTTTGCTCCAGACCTCAGTATCAGTAACTAAGGAACTACCAGTGCCACAATAAATTTTACAGTGGTTTTGATTCCTTAGTAAAGCCTAAGGAAAAGCTTAAGGATGTCCTGATCCTTCTTCGTGTGCCCGTTGTAATTTAATAATTTTTGCTGATATTTTTTCTGCCTTATATACTGTTTTTCACTAATTTCTGTATGATCTTTCTGTTTTGTCCTAGCCTTTTAATTCAATTTATAAAATACACAAGAAAGAAACACTGAAATAGCTGCACAGCAGCCTACAGTCCCTTTTTAGGGGACACTTCACACACTAATAATCTAGTCCCCTGTGCAAGGGAACTCCGTACTAAGATGGTTATCCAGGCAAGGCCTATCTGATAGGCGAAGTAGATGGAAGGGCAGACTTGTTGAAAAATTAAATTAATGCTTCTAAGTCAATGAGTGCCTAATATTATGCTTAAGCAAAATAATTCTAGAGAGGCCTACATCTCTTGTAAGGAATGCTGAAAGCTGGAACATTATAGTTGTTGCAGAAGAAATAAAAATTTCTTGTTTTTTTTTTTTTTTTTTTTTTTTTTTTTTTTTTTTTTTTTTTTTTTAAATCTGCACTGGGCAGAAGAGTACTGAGAACCAAAGAGGAGCTGAGATAGGCTGTGCAGAAGTGCCTCTGCACCTCAGCAGGAAAAATGAGAACAACTGCTCAGGGAACATTGTTTGAAAGGCTTCTCCCCCTTTCAGTTGTTGCTTAATAGCTTCCTCCCTTAAGGAATGGCAATGAATGGAAGAAATTTATTAATTTACATGTTTATCTTGGACTAAGGTAAAATAAGATTACTTCCTTTGGAAATATAACTGCAAGTTATGTAAGACTGCTCTCTATATATACATATATATGTTGAGATATCTAATGCATATTCTGTTTGGGTGAAGACTTGCCCAGGATTCTGTCTGAAGATCATGAAAGTCCTGAACTGCTCTTTTTTGAAATTTACATTCAAAATGTACCTTTTATAATGAAACAAAATTATTTCAGTGCACCTTGAACAATGGAAGCATTACTGTTGCCTCTTTTATTCACTGGAAAAACACCAAGGAGTGTATAGAGCTTTACATAAACACTTTGCTATTTTATCTTGTCTATGCTTGAACCTACTCAAAAGGTACTTTCTCTCTACATTATCCTTTGGAGATTAATACTTTATACCCACAGACTCAAAGCATAATTTATCGTGAAGTTTCTCACTGTTTGCCTTTTTTTAACCTTTCGTTGGCCTTCTCACCAGTAATATATGCACCATCTCTAACTATTTGGAAACCAAGAGTATTTTTAATAAATACAGATAAAAAGCTCACAGGAGACGAGTGCTGCTCACCATATCCATCTCTCCTCTTGGATACACTCCCTATGCACATTATGTCTTGGTTTATTTAGGCTGGAGATATGGGATTGAAGTAGCTTTCTCTCTTTTTGGCATGGATTAACTTTATATCAGCAACTAGACATTAATTGCATTAGACAACTAGAGACCAAGTCTGGATGGTGGGATTGGGTGTAATTGGGTGTATAAAGCCATAGTTCAAGATCTTACTCTGTCTGATTGGGCAAGCCTGTTTTACCACATACCTGCCAAATACTATAATGATCTCCACCCCACAACCACAAGCAATTTTAGGATAAATCTCTCTCTCCCTGCTTCTCTGTTTCACATTACTTTTATTAGAAATGCCATCCAATTAAAAAGCATAGGAATGTATTCCTATTTTTTCAAATACAAATACATTTCCAAGAAGATTTTACCAATGAAACAATAGTAGTATTATTATTGTTGTTAATAATAATACTACTAATAACAATAACAAAAACAAGTTTTAAAAACCAAAATAAAAAAAAAATCAACCACTGTCAAGATAGATTTGGAACTTTTCAATTGCCATTAATGGTAAGAAAGTGAAGGCTTTTTTTAACTGAAGCTTTTACTGAAGCAAGCAATTCTTTTTATTTTCAACCAAGATGGGAGTGTCTGGAATGTTACTTTTTATTTTTAAAATAAGTCATCATTTTCACCATCAGCACTCAGATAGGAGCCACAGTAATTGCAATACTAGTGGCTGAAAGGTCTGAGCATTTTTGTGGTTTGTTGAATAAATATCAGTAATTCTATTTCAGTGTTCTCAAATTTGTGGAATGTGATATTTGGAAGGGTATAAGAATGGAAAATTATTCCACTCCAAGAAACAAATGCTTTCAATCTTATACCACTGGATGGAAAGGCTTTTTGGTGTGCTTTGTTTTTTCACATAGGAGGACAAGAACAATTAAAGTCTGTGCAACACTTAACAGTAGATAAAAGTGTACTCACTGATCAAAAGACTTTGTTTCTCATAAATATGCTAATCATACTTAGCTCATCAATACTTGGTGTTGCTGTCCAAGAGTAGCACTCAGTCCTGATACTGTAAAATGTTTTCTGAGAGTGTCCTAAGTGAAATAAGCTTACAAATTTCCTAATTGGATTGTAATTTTTGTCAGGCAAGGGACAAGGGGGTTTCCAGCATGACAGTCTTGAATATCTGTCTCTGCTCAGTGTCTCCAGTTCATACTGCAAAAATCCAGTCCCAGGAACTAACTCAGTAGTGTAGTAGTGTAGTATTTATTTTCTTTGTGAACCCTCCATAGACAGACAAAAGATCTTAAAAACAAAAACAAAACAACAAAAAAAACCCCAGCAACATTCAGCCAGAACTCAACTCAGTACTGAGTTTATGCTGGGGACTCTTCTTTATTTTCTGTTACTAAGTCCATGTCACATGGAATCACCTCTGATGCTCTACCTATTGCCAAATGGGACACATTCACAAGGAAGCCACATTTGAAATAAACAACATCTGGGAGCACTGCATACAGTAACTGTTCTGGTTACAGGCAGAGTTTCTTCCCTTTGGATGACAGCTGTCATGTAAGTGCCAAGAATGCCTGTAGCTGGAAAACTGTTATATTGCCAAAAAATAGGGTGACTAACATTCTCTTTGGTACTGCTTGAAGGATCCGGGACCCTTGAGACCCTATAAACACTGAAAATTTTTATTTCTGGTATACCATGCATAGCATTTGTATCTTTAATTACATGTCACTGTTAGAAGTGTTACTTATGAGGTTTTAGTTTGGCCTAAACGGAATAAAACAGATGATCCAAAGGAAAATGAAAAAAGACTGGGTGTAAAAAATGAAAAAAGACAGCTATAGTACCTGGATCTGCTAGAGGAACCTAGAGTACTGCCTGCAGTTCTGGACCCACAAGGAAAGAGGGGCATGGAACTCTTGGAGCAAGTCCAGAGGAGGGCCATGATGGTGATCAGAGGGCTGGAGCATGTTCCCTGTGATGACAGGCTGTGGAAATCAGGGCTGTTCAGCCTGGAGAAGAGAAGGTTGAGTGGAGACCTCATGCCAACCTCGCAGTGTCTGAAGGGGGCTTACAGGGAAGCCTGAGAGGGACTCTCATCAGGAACTGTAGTGATGGGATAAGGAGTAATGGGTACAAACTGAAAGAGGGGAAATTTAGGCTACATATCTGGAAAAAATTCTTTACTGTGAGGTGGCGAGACATGGAATACGTTGCTGACTGAAGCTGTGGCTGCCCCAGCGCAGCAGTGTTCCATGCTAGGTTGGATAAGGCCTTGAGAAACCTGGTCCAATAAGAGGTGTCTCTGCCCATGGCAGGGGAAGTTGGGACTAGAAATCTTTAAGGTCCATTCCAACCCCTAAACATTCTATGTTTCTGTGGTCATCGAGTTTGGTCCTTTGGTGCCTTGGTTTCTCCTCCATTCAGCCACTTCTGTAAGTGTCTCTTGTTACATCTAAAGAGCAATCAGGATTTTCAGCCACTCCTAAACCTTAGAGCACTCATCCTTATACTATTCACATGGCATATTTTCATGTCCTGTTTTTGCAACTTTTTTCTGATGCCAAGAAACAACAGTGCTGAAGCAAGGGAAGAAGCAGAAGAAAGAGAGGAGCTGGACTTGCACATGCAAAAAAAAAAAAAAAAAAAAAAAAAAAAAAAAAAAAAAAAAAAAAACAAACCAAAAACAGGGAAAGGACAGAGGGAGAAAAGGAAATAAAGAGTAGAAGTTAACAGGGAGACCATACTTTCAAACAAAAGGGTCAGGAAAGATAACAATAGCAATTAAATGGTCAGTGGGGTTTTCACCACTGTTCCCCTGCACAACATTCAGATCTGTTTGGAGCCTAGGGATGGCAGGAGAGACCCAGGTGGGTTACACCTGCCTTCCCACCACCAGGCCTCACTGACAGGCCACTGGGTGCCTTCTCCTGATCCATGGCAGGACACTAAACCTGTCTCAGGGGTCAAGTTCTCCTGTCTGGCCACAAGCAAGCAGTGAGCATCCTCTCTCCCCTCCCTGTCCCCATAGAAAAACCAAGGGTGCAATACTGCTAAGAGAAGATTGGAGAGATTTTGAAATGCATCTAACACCATTTCTTTCATCCTTGGATACTGTGCCATGTAAATATCACACTGTGAAGACTTAAAAAAATAAAAGTTTTGACTGCCATTTTTTTTTTCAGAAAATATATACGTTCCATGCAGAGAAAGGGTCCCTACACAACAATCCAAGTCAATGGCTTTTTATTTCAGTACAAGAACTGACAATAAAATAAATATCTGTGTATTATACAGTCCAGCTAGAGGCTACTGGCAAATAAGAAGTTAAACAAACTCAGAAAGCAGTATGATCAGTTATTAAAAAACCCAAACATTCAGATGGTGTGTTGATTTCTATACTGAAATAATTCCAAATAAAATGAAATAAAAGCCTGGTTTTGTGTGTGGTAGTGCTGAAAAGGTTTTGGAAGGAATTTTGTGTTGGGAACATAGAGAAGAAACCTAGCTAGATGCATGGTTGATGTAATTATGATCTTATGCTGAATTTCTTCGCAAAACTTCCCTCCAGGTTCTTAGAGAAAGAATATTAACCTGGCAGAAGACAAATCTGGCAGCTGGTCAATCACTAACAGGGAGATGTGTGAGAAGAGAAAATTATGGGTGGAGAAAGACAAGATGGGAGAATCAGGGTAGGGAGGGATTGTGTAGTTTATCATTGTTAAACAAACTGCATTCCAGAATGAGGAGATGACAGTGTGGATGGATGCTATATGGGACTGATTTACTGGGGCAAACATCAGAGGAGGAAAAAAAAAAAGATGTCTTTATAAATTCATCTCAAAACCATTTCTGGAATTACAATATGTTTTTGTTTAATTGCTGTCTTCCTTCTCAGTTCTGTAATTTGTTCTCCTTCCTTAACTTTAAAATAGACAATGACAATCAGTATTCTCAAAATGTGACCAAGATTTTAAGATTTAACCTAGGAATGGGTCTGGTATGTACCTAAACACATTTACTGAATTAATCTTGATGAAAAGATTTTATTATAGGGGCATAGGGAGGAAGAAAGGGAGGAACATCCATTCATACATGGAAATTGTGACAGGGAATCATCTTTTTCCAAAGACAATCTTCTAAGTTAACACAAACATTGAAATTACAGTCATTAACACATATATTCAGAAACAAACCAGGTATCCCTGAGATGCCCAGCCACCTCAGCCCTCCAGAAAAACAAACAAAATTTGCAGAATTTTATGCACAGGTAGTACAAAATGATATGTTCCCCTTCCCTTGAAAAAATTCTCTGTTTGTATGAGGCAGCTGCCCTGGGCACAAGGGCTGTGCATGGCCTTGCAGCACTGTGAAACCAACACAGGAGGAAGATTGTGCCTCCCTCTGTGGCTGGTTTCACAGAGCCAGTCTGGTAGAAAATAATGTGCTAGAGGTAATCACCACAATTATTACTGTAGTAGAAACAGTAACTTTTATGTGGTTAATTTCCATTCCATTGAAATGTCAAGAATCAGAATTACATAGCTCTGAGGAGTAAACAGTATCTGTGGCTATCATAGCCTTTACACAGGGGCTTCCTTTGTTCCTTTAATTTTAACAGAAGAGCTCTGAAAGCAAAGCTCCTCTGGCACTCCAGTTATGCGTGTGAGTACGTGTGCTAATGTGCATGGAACAAAAGGGTGGAGAGGAGCTCTGGGCTGTAGTTACTACTTGGAGTATGTCTGCTTTGTACTTAGTAACCTTCTGCTGCTTCCAAGAACAGCTCGATAAATCACGCCTCTTCCACTGAGACTGCATGCACACACCACTGTACATTTTCAGCAGGGATCCAGATGTAAGCAATTAGGCCATGCTGGGCTATTCTGCTGCCTCCCATATATGAGACATGTCTAAATAAGAATAATCCAGCTCTTTCTTAAAAACATGCACAGTTCTTCCCAGACAGGCAGTGGTTAGCCCACGCTGGCAGTTCCAGTGAACACTTTCCAAAGTCATGGTCTAAATAGATGTCTAGACAATGCTCTGACTGCATGTTGGGACAAGGTCCTATCGTCCACCAGACTTCACTTCTCTCTTGCACTTCTAATATGAAGAGCTCTAGCTGTGAGGAGCAGGGAGGACAGATCAGATGACCCACCATGGTCCCTTCTAACCTGACCCATTCTGTGATTCTGTGAAGCACAATGTACCCTAGTGTCAGGGACAGCTATTTGGTCTGGGTCCTCCAAGAACTGTATTCAGGATTGTACTCAGTCATTCTTGGACATGACGTTTTCCAGCCACATTGGAGGATGCTGTCATTTCCACTTGCTTTCTGTTCTGTGATGAAATTCCAGCAAAAAAAAGAACAGCTAGGGAAAATTGATATGCTGGATGGAAAGGTTTAGGCCTTCAGTAATGTCTAAACAAATGGCATCAAGCCACTTGGGTTGCATTTAGTTTCCTCAAGAGATTTCAGACTGCTCTGAATACAATAAACAACTGCCATTGGGAAAGGCAGACATATTTTTCTTTTCTCTTGGGGTATTGTAGATATTATTCTATGTTCTATGGTGGAAAAAATGTTTCTTGAAGTAAGTGGAAGGTTCCCATCAGTGAGATGCAGAGACAAAATCTCTAAGCAAGTTATTTGATTGCTCTTTGAAAAGCCACCAGCAGTGGATGGCATTACAGAGAGACACTACAGGAAGGTTTTATGACATTAAAAATAACATTCCAGCCCTCTTTCAACTGTAACACTGGATTAGCTACCAGTTGGTTACTATGATAGCTCAAATGTTGTTCCAGTCTTGAAATACTTGAGAAGTCCATTGGACTAGGCTGCACTGACCCCAAGAGATGACTATGGTAAAAACATTCAAGACATCCTACATTTCTGTCCCTAGATTTATTTTTGAAGTGTGTAGACACATCTTGAACTATGAAAGGTATAAAGTTGTCTATGATAAATGAGGGTTTTTAATGAGAAAATTTGACATTCTCCAACTTTCTTCAAGATGTGAAAAAATTCCTGAGAAACAACTGGGGAGAAAGGAGCATCCACTTACTGCCTGAGGAAGAAAGGAGCATCCACTCACTGAGTGACTCATGACAGCTCATGACTGCTCAGTATTTGTGGGGTAGGGGAGAACAGCAACCATTTAAATGGATATAATGACATCAGTATTCTGGAAAAGCTATATTTAAGCGCTAAAAAATTTCAGGTGTACAAAGAGTATATAAAAAAAAAAAAAAAAAAAAAAAAAAAAAAAAGGTTGGTCCTTTACTCAGAAAGCTCTTTCCATTTGGTGCAGATTCCTGGTTGACATGAGCAAGCAGAAATGTCGTGTGCTGCAGGGAGAACTCTTTGTATTTCAGTTCCCCCACAGGAATGTCTGGGGCTGTTCCTCAGGAAACATCCTCCTCTAATCCTGCAGGCAGCCAAAGAAGCAGGGAACATGCTCCTGATGGCCAGCACACCCTTAAGAAATGTTCATCTGCAGGTCTGGCTGTATTTGTTTACTACTTGACTGTGTCAAAACCAAAAGGCTTCTTGGTAATTGCGTATTTCATTTACAACAGCCTTTCCTTCTCTAGATTCTTCTCAGTCCATTTCAGCACACCACCCCACCAGGCTACTCAGCAACCCCAGCAATATCTGTTCTTCTTATTCTCTATCTTTTTGTCTTATGCTTTTTACAGATAAAGATAAGACTGTTATCCAGGGAGGCATAGGCAAATAACATCTTCCCAATTTATGTTTCTTGAATTTTCCTTTCTTGAGACTGTTATCCAGGGAGTCATAAGCAAATAGCTTCTACTTAACTTCCCATTCTTGAAAAAGTGTAAGTTACTGATGCTGAGCTTAGAGGGCAAGGAAGACAGGCAAGCCTCTCACTTCAACTACCACGAGCAAACGGCGTTTGTATGTCTGTAGGCAGCAGTAAGAGATTACTTTTCAAACCTCCCCATACTAAGATTATGGCCAAACAGCACTATGATGATGTATTTTCTCTGACTATTTCAGTGGACTTTGAATCAGAGAGGTGGACCACATATCCATGGATATGGAGCACCTACAGCATAACACAGCAATGCTATCCCCATATGTTCTAATCTTTGGACTTTCCCAACATTCATCAGGTGACCAGTAAAGATGTCTTGCCTTCCTGTGCCACACAGCACACCTTTCCAAAAGTTCTCTTTCTCAGCAGCTATTTCTAAGTCTGGTTCTTTTGTCACTGTGTTTCTACTCTCGCTTTACTTCCCAGCTACCCCAAGTTTTACTTTGCAGTGGTCTCTTGAGACGGATTCATGAGTTTCTCGTCACAATCACTCACTTCCACACAGCCAGTCCTTCTCCCTAACTGACAGTCATTTGGAGATATAAGACTATTTGAACCTAAACTTTAGGAGCAAGCTCTGCCAAAAATTTTCATTAAGATAAACATGACTGCCCCTCAGATTCTGTTAGCAGCTGTTACAAGAGAAGAGAGTTCCTCATGAAGCATGAAAGGTTGTATTTCAACCCTTCTGGCAGATGATGGAAATAGGGGTTTGATATATTGTGAAGGATTTGTTGCTTGTTTGTTGTTTTTTTGTTTGGTTTTTTTTTTTTTTTTTAAATTTCAGCTGCAAGCTAATGACTAAAGTGGCAGTTTACAAGTTGTCCAAAGCTGAATGCACGAAACATTTCTCAGAAAGAGTATATAAAAAAAGCATCATATTTATCTCATGAAGTTATAATGTAGGCAGTAATTATCAGGAACCTTCCTCTGTCATTCCATGCACACAATTCTTTCCAGTCTCTGCTATATGGTATATTAACAATCCCTTTCTATCCAAAGCAGTGGTAAGGCATGCTTTAAAACAGTGCATTTTTAAGGCTTTGTGTGACCTTTTCATTCTGTTGGCCTTTCCAGAAAAGGATAATGAATACAGTCTAGCTTGTTTGAAAGTTGCAAGTGGTCAACAATGTTTCTGTGGCATGTGGTGACTACAAAGCCTACCATAAAATACATGGAAGAATGTTTATATGAGAAGTTACAGTGCTGGTAAAACTGGACAGCTGTTCCTCTGAAGAAGCCATCTGCAAAGCCAAAGCAGGGAAAAACCCCACACATTGTATCCAGTTAAAAGCTTTCTGAGACTACCTTGGGAGCCTAACTGCAAGAGTAGGTGTATACCGATACTTTTAATTTTTGACCTGACTCCAGGTCTGCCAGCCTGGACACTGAGCAGCTGAGCAGAATGCTGGGGATGTGGCAATGGGGGGGATCACCATAGGTTCCTGCCCAGTGACCCTCAGAATCAGATTGTGGTGACTTCTCTCCAGTACTCATGACACAGCAGCCATGCTCCAGCCCCCCAGCTGTCTGTACTCCCACATGTTCATTGAAATAGATGCTACAACAGGCTGGGAAACACTGGCATTCCTTGGACACCATAGTTGTGCAGCCCTGGGTTTTAAGCAAGCATTTTCTTCTCTTTTGATCAACATCCATGTTCTCCCTTCCCCCTCTACATCTCCTTTCAAGATCTGTTTTTATTTAACCCTGAAATGCAAGGGGAGTAATCTAGGTTAAAAAAAAAAAAAACAAAACCAAAAAAAACAAAAACAAACAAACAAAAAACAAATAGCAAACAAAAAAACCCCCAAACAAACAAACAAAAAAAACAACAAAAAACAACCCAAACCGAGGAAAAACACAACAAAGGACCCCCTCCCTATTCCATCTTCAGACACTTATGCAGCTGCAAACCAGAGAGCATTTTTTTTTCCATTCAAAGTCGCAAACTGGCCTGAATTTGCTAAAATGTTGGGTTAGAGCACATGAAACCTTCAGCATGCCTATGAACTGCCCTGCAGCTCAAGAAATTCAGAACTGGTCTGTCTTTTTTTCCCTCGGAGACCCCCAAATTTGCTGCCAGTGCTGCCAGTGCTGTTGTGAGCCCCAACATCGCCCCTTCGTGGCTGGAGCTGTCCTTCCTGTGGCTGGGCCAGGGGCCCCTCCAGCTGCTGCCTTGCACACTGAAACTGAAAAGCACTGGCTTTACAGAAAGGGGTGGGCTCCCCGTCATCCCACCCTCTCCCCTTAAATTCCAGTCTGAACAGGTCAGACTAAACAGGCTGTGTGTCCTCCAAAACAGACCTTGGCTACACCACTCTGCATCCAAGCCTTAGTCCTGAACGGCCAGGAACTGCAGCTGATAACACAACTCCTTTCTGACATTTTATCAGCTTTCATTTTGATCTCTGAAAATCAAGGTACTGCTTATGCCTGAGATTACTTTCTCTTGCAGGCAACAGGGTTGCATGCAACAGCAGCCTTAGTGCATACGTATGAACAAGAGCAGCAATAGAGCAGGGCAAAAGTGCCTGCAGGACAACTTTGTACCCCTTACATTCCTGGCAGGACCATGCTGTACAATAGACCACTGACAGAGTTGCTTTATTCTGCTTTTTGCCGCAGGCAAGAATACTCAGCACACGGACACCTTCCAGCCTCGGTGTGACTGTCGCCCAATCCCTACCCTGAGACTGCTGGAAGTGTGGACAAGAGCCATTTTCCCCACACATGCCTGTCTAGGATCCCCTTTTCGCTTCCTCTATCCCAGTGTGAATTGCCAAGGAACACCACCAGCCAGAGTGTTAGAAACACAGAGCACTCAATGACTTGTTCAGGATTCCATTTCTCCATTGAAAACTTTCTTCCTCCCTCCCTCACCCCCCACCCCCCCCCACCCCCCACCCCCGCGTCCCCCACTCTCCCAAGAAGCTCACAGCTCCTTTATCGGAATCGGCCGGTGCAAACTGCTGGATGACACAAACCAGACGGCCAGCATCCGCTGCAGACTAGGACGAAAGATGGAAGCAAAAGATAATAATGGAGCACAGCTGGCAGATAAGCGTGTTTAAATTTTGCAGAGATTAGCTGTGAGAACAGGAAAGACTTCTTTCTCTCCCTTGTGTTTGTTTAGCTTTCTTTAATTGTTTATTTTTAGAATGAAAAACATGCCCGTGCAGACTTATCAAGCAAGTTAAAGCAAGGCAGAGGGGGAAATTTGCCTCATTAGAAACATGAAAGCCCCATCACGGCCAAAAGTAAACAGGACTCTCCATCTTGCAGAGCCACGTAAGCTGGCGAGGCTCTGCGCGGCTCCCGCTGTCCTCGGCAGCGCCGGCTGCGGCGGGGAGCGCGGCGCTCAGCCCCGGGGTCCGCCTGGCTCCCCCGGCTCCACCGCAGGCCGCGGGAGGGAAGGGCTGCACAGGCGCCTCCTCACTCGCCGAGGGGATGGATACGGCTGAGCTGGCGGGTTTCACAGCTCCTCTCACACGCCAAAACCTTTTCCTTATTTATCTGGGCTGTCGGAGTATCAGCTCTAAGTACAGGTTATTCAGCCGTAAGCCTCTCCTAAAGACTGTGAGTGAGTGTCTGTGCCTGGCTTCCACAGATGCAAAAACAAGCTCTGGAAAATAAGGCTTTTTGTAAGGGGAGCTAGCAAACAAAACACATTTAAAGGATGAGTTGCTGTTGAAGGGAGTGATGCTGCCGTCACAAGATGAAATGTTACGTTCTCCTCATGTATTTCACACGGGAGACACAAGTTGCCACCAGCTGCTAAACTGTCATCATAAAATAGGGTGTTTCACAGCCCTTCTTCCCCTGCCTGCCTTAAATCTGAGCCTGCCTCTGCTCAGTTTGCACACATGCAAACCTGCAGCCCATTCTGTGGATCCCCACTGGTGTGAAAACTGCAGGATCACATCAGTGGTATTATAACATCTCACTTCTCCCTCCTTTCTGACTGACAGCACACACAGGAAGTCCTTCATAACACACTTGTACAAAGATTAGGCCAGAAACTCTATCCGAGCTTCCTGTTCACACCTGGTAATGTTATGAATGAAGAAAGAGGCCACAGGGTCAGCTGTACTCAGAGTATTTCATGCCCCCCTGGAGAAGCAAAGCTGTGGTAGAGCTGGGTTTCCTACAGCTGAGCATCCCAGGGTGCTGCCAGGCAGCCAGAGGTGTGGCACTGTACGTCATCACCCTTTGCTGGAACAGCCAGAGCTTGGGCAATCATCACATTGTGTGAAAAGTTTTTAGTCCAGGTCTGTAGAACTATTCCTTCACTGGTCCCAAGAGGCTGAAACAAAACCAGAACAGGAGGGTAGTTCTGTGATGCACCTCTCTTACCCTGTCTTTAAAGTAGTACCAGCGTGAAATGTAGAACAAAACAGAGGCATTGAGGTCAAGCATGATCTCTCAACAGTCATCTTCACTGGGAAAAGTTTTTCTCTGTTTTTCAGAGTCTATTAAGAGACCATTGCACTAATATGTGGACAAAGAAAGTACAACTGATAGAAACAATGTGCTTCTTGTGTTCTAAGTGCTGTGGCTTGTTCACATGAGCCATCCTTTTGGACGGCTACACGGGCTTGTTTGCAAGACTGGCTGTGCAGAAGTACAGAAACCAGCTGCACTCATAAAGCTCGCTGCTTTTGTTGAAGCCTGACAGTCCCCATGACTCAGCTGAACACCGACCTGCTGCTTCCCCCGTTGTTCCCCTTGTTATCACTGCAAGGAATTTTGTTTCAAAAACATCCATGGGAAAAAGATCTTTCTTTTTCTGATTAAAAAACCTGC
This sequence comes from Cettia cetti, assembly GCA_013401135.1. Classification (NCBI taxonomy): domain Eukaryota; kingdom Metazoa; phylum Chordata; class Aves; order Passeriformes; family Sylviidae; genus Cettia; species Cettia cetti. Next base: position 62,827 of record VZUI01000442.1, on the reverse strand, counting down.
CAAACCCTTCAGAAGTTGATTAATACCTCTGAAAAGTCTGTAGTTTGCTCCAGAAGTCCCCAACACAGTGATTTGAATTTAGTCCGAGAGACTCTGCAGCCTGCAGAGGGCTGTGCTGCCCAGGCTCCGCCAGCCCTGTGTCTGGGTGGGAATGCTGGGTGGCTGCAGGGATCCATGGGGTCTGAGGGGTAATGCACGGGGGGCCAGTGGTGCCCTGGCTAATGCCAGCACTCCCCCAGTAGTGCACAACTCCCTGGACACTGCCAGCACTGCAGAAATGTAGCACGCTCTTTCTCTGCCTTTGATTGCAGAAACAAATTGATGATTTATTTCAATAGGTAAAGCAGCTGAAGCCTCCTGGGTAATTATAATCAGCAGTAAAACACAGTGTTTGCACTGAAAAGCTTCCTATCTAATTATATATATTACTCCAAAATTATTACAAAGCATTTTTTTGCTGTCTGGGTTCATAAATGACAAGTATTTTAATAATCACCTGAAGTACATATCAAAGATTAAAAATGTCAAAGGAATTTCAGGTGCTTTGTAAATGCCTATTTTCTGTAAAATCATGCTTTTATGACAGCTCATGTAAGACAGAAATACAAATGCACCACATACATAAGGCCTGCATATTTCCAGTGTGTGTTTCTACATTTCTGTATTTAAAAAGATAAAACAGGATGAATCAAATTCACACACTGGTGGTTCTTGAGTGCTTTGTTGCAGTGGCTTATCCAGAATATATTTATTCGATAGCATGGTCTGGCCTTTTACTTTTCCAGTAGTGGGGATGGGATGGAAGGAGAATATTTGTGGTGCCAAAGGTGAAGGGTAGGCAATGATTCAGGAAAACAAAGCTTAGCTTAAATCAAGAAAAGCACCAACATGGCTGCTGTGAGACATGATTTGTTGCATTCATACAATGTGTGCTTCCACATAGGAGAAAAAGCAGTAGGAGCAGTGACACTCTGCACCCCAGCATGTGGGAAACAAATTGGCCAGATAATGAGGTGCAATGACTAATAATTACTTTTTATTTTTCACTCTTTTAAATAGGTCACCTCTTTCCTCTCTGACTCTGAATTGAATTTTCCTCTGTGCTAACTGCCAAGCATGTGACTCCTCGATGCTGTAAAAAAGAAAGCAGCAGCAGACCCTTGGGGTATAGAGATATTACAGCAGCCACGCAACACATTTCTGCATTCAGAAAAGCTTTAGCATTGGGTCAGGCAACAGCTACCAAGCAAGGACATATGAATTGTTTTTTCCTGTGGTCAGAAGAAAATGTGGAACTGATAAGAAACACCTGTGGAAATGCAAAGCCACTGAGAACCCAGGGTTTGTTTACATGATAAAGAGATAAAATCTGAAGGCATGTGTTGCAAGGGAAGATAATCTTTAACAGAATGTCTGTTTTGAAAAAAAAAAAAAAAGGAAGAAGAAAGAAGTGGTACGTTTCAGGTAATTGGCTTTCTGTGCAAAGAAAGGTCCTTGAGGATCATAAGGCAACGTTGGTGCAATATGTAAAACTGTATGAGCTGCATGGAAGCTGTTCATTCATTTTTCTTCATGGAAACATGATGCCGTTTATATTTTATTTGCATCTTGTAAATATTTTCTTAGAACCCCAGCAGGGCACTGGAAAGCATAAAAGCACACATTACCAGCTGAACATATGTAACCAGAGTTTTCTCTGCTTGCAGCTCAGCCTGTTCTAAGGGCTCTGATTTAAAGCCCTGTAATACATTTACCACATAGGAATTCTGTTTAGCTACATTTAACATTTTTGAGGGAAGATTTGTCAGATCATTTGTTTTACTTAATGCATACGTATTCTCATGCCTTTGTCTTGCTTGATGTGAAATAGGCATTTTTAAAGGAAGTCACTCTTGATATTTAGTTTCATGATTTGGAAAAGATGCAATATTTAAATACAGAGAAATGTGCAGTACAGTGTGGATTTAATGGAAAGATTGCCACAATTCTACGCTTATGTTGTGGCATTAAATCAGTCAGAAGACGAGGCATACTGCCAGTGTGTGCAATGCCCAGAGGAGGAGGCAGTTCCAGTAATAATTTTAGAGACTGTAAAGTGACTCTAAAATGGAAATATCAGCAGCAGCTCAAGGAGTGCTCAGCTGTACAAGATGCACAAGCGCATGCCCAGTTTTAAACGCAGAAGCAGCTCCAAAATCAATGAGACCACCCACAGGTTTACAATCCTTTGAAGAATTGAGCCCTTAATTGCTCAGTAACTGCTGCAAAAAGACGTCAAGTTTCCTTTGTTTTACTTATTATTAAAAAGAGCTTTGCCAACATAAAACATTGGAGGAGCCCAACCCAAACCAAATGGATAAAGTGAGGAGCCAAAGCAGCCTTGCAGAAGGGCTGCTTTTTGCTACAATTCTCTTGTTTCAGCTCAGGATGAGCTGCTCCTCCTGCTGTGGTCCACATTCAGCAACACTTCAGGCAAGACCACCAAACTACAGTTGTTTCCGCCTTTGGATGATGAGCAATTGACAAGTTCAGAAGGCTTGGCAATAATTTTCTTTGTACGCAAAGTCCTACTCAACAACCCTCTCTTAGAATATTATTTCTGTAGCTAATCTTTTTAAATCCTACTTGGGATGCCAGGCTTCTTTGTCTGCCAGGGCATTTCTACAGCTTCACAAACACTGTTACACGTGAGGCACATGAACTTTAACGAGCTGATCCTTTTGAAGTACAAGGCAGGGAAGTGTTAATATCTCTGCTCTACAGAGACAACTGATCTGCAAGGGGTCAGAAACGTCAGCTGCAGAAAATCCGGAAAGCTAAGCTAACTTTATTGGAGCTCTGCTGATTTATACCAGCTGAACATATGGCCTCAGAAGATTAAGTAGTCTGTGTGAGAAATCTGTAGCACATCTGGGACACTCCAGGGCCTGAGTCACAAGATCATCCTTCCTGCCCATAACAATTGCAAACAAGCCTCTACTACACAAGAGCCTCTGCAAACTTTTTTGTTAACCTCCTGGCAAAGCAATAATGAAATTGTTTGAATGACTGAGACCAGGGAAATTTGGGGTTAGCTTATGCTGTTAACAAAACCCCTTTCTCTGATTACTTTGTGCATTACACTGTCTTATACAGGTAAGCCAAAACTATATAAAATTCTGGATTATTTTACTTGCAGTCATGCTCTGAACAGATACACAGCAGAAGGAATTTGCAGTCCAATATGGGGAAGAGTCTGTCAAAATCTCACAAAATGGGATCTGGGTTTCCTTTTTGCCTCAATCCTGTGCCATATTGGGTATGGGTAGCTGAGGACCAATGCATCACCACAGAGATGTTTCCCTGTCTATGCTTTTTCTTGCCATTGAGGGATTTATGTCAGGGTAATGGCACACACATATTTCCCTCACTATCTTTTGCCCAGGCAATAGGGAATTTCTGGAAATACAAAAGATTTAATTAAAGTCACATACATGCTTTAATAGGCTGCTAAAGCATGATCATTTTGTAACTGGGACAGAAATTTTAGCCACAGAAATTTTTGGTTAACTATTTCTACTGGAAAAAATAAGTTTAAATCTTATCCAAATATGTTATATAATAATAATAATAGTAGTAGTAGTAGTAGTAGTAATAATAATAATAATAATAATTGGAGCAAAGCCTGCACAGTTTGGGGGGGAAAAAAAATGAAGCTGTTCACCTGCAGGCTCTGATTGTTGTTTGGGCTACTGTGATACTCCAGGCTTGGCTTCAAAATTATGCAATGAAAACTATTCACAACCTTCATACAGTGCTAATTTCAGATAATGGTACTGATGAGAAAGGTCATGGCACCCCTCAGTCAAAAGAAACAGAACAATACAATGAAAACTCATTTAGAACTTGATTTATTACTGCAGTAATTAGTAAAAGGTTTCATATTGAGGACATCAGTATTGCAAATGACATGAAACAGCCATTGAAGTATAAGCAACGCTCCACAGCACTTTTAATTACCAAGGGGTAAACTAGAATTGTACTGTATTTAAACAAAGACCAAATAAAGAAAAAAAAAAAAAGAAAAAAAAAGGAGAGAAAAAATAAAGAAAAAACTAACAAATACACACCCAAGACTGGAAAATTAATGAAAAATGTAATCAAATTACTCTAGAAGTTAAGAAACACAAAACCATTTCACCAGTTTTCAGAAAAATATGACACACAGCAAAACGTTTTGGTGGTTAATAACATTCTGAGAGTTATATTTACCCTAACCTTAGAAATATTTATTTTAGGAGGGTTTATTTTTTAACAGACTTTGTTAAGCTACCTGATGAAAAGGGGTAAATATTGTGACCCTCAATAAGGAGGGAAAAAAATGGAGAAAAGTTTGCTTAGCATCCATTTTCTGCCTGTTATTCAACAGCAAAGCAACATCTGTAAGCTGTGTCTCCAGCGCTCTGTGTAACCCAGCACCACCACCTGCTGTTTGGGAAGGAAGACTCCATTCCCCTTTCCTACACATTAAATCTCCAGTACCATGCAGCCAAAGAGAAAGCATTCCTTTAAACATTTGAAGATGAGAAGGAGGAGAAGGAAACAAGACAAGAAAAGAAAGCAAACTCCCACCACCTGAAGCAGTGTGTGGGAGAGGCGGCTCTGCCCATTTAACCCACAGGGCAATCCCTCCTCAGAAATGGGGTGAAGAAGCTTAGCTGGTCACAACAGCCATGACAGCTGGCTCTTCTGCTCTCTTGGCACTGCCAAGAGAAGCGACCCCATAATCTTTATAGACTTTGGCACTGCATATGACTTGCCTCAAGTGTTCTCCCTGTCTTCCCCCAGATCCTGAAGCATATTGGAAAAAGAGGTTCCGTTGGCTGCGTTTTGGCTTTTCTGGCTATGGGGGGTTGCTGAATTTTTTTACATGATACTCTGTGATTCAACTGAATACAGGCCTCCCAGGTTTACACATATGGTATACAGTAAGGTCCAAAGCTTTTCCTTCAAAAAACCTAGTGAGAAAATCACTCATTCCTTCCAATGGGTGTGATGGAAAAGCGAGCCTGTGTCATTTCCCTTTAATTAGTAATGGACCAAAAAGAAAAAAAAAATGTAGCTAAGGATGGCCTAAGAAAGCTGAAAGAAGATATTCAATACCAATCTGTTGTCTGTATCTAAAACTGCAGCTAAAAGCTGTGTCAGCTGCACCTGAGAATTTGGCCAGGCTCTGCACTGCAGGAACAACTTAATTACAACCAATGGGAGCAACTGCGTGGGAGCCATGCTCCATTCAAGCTGTCAAATGACAGCCCAAAAGATGCCTAGTTTTTTGTTGATTTTTTTTTCACCAGCTTTCCCTTTAGACATGTAAATCTCCATCTTGGCCTATCTGCATATCTAATACCTCCCAGGATCAGTGCTCTGTCCTATTATAGCTTGTGCAGACATGAGCAGAGTGTGTTCAAAAGGGCATGTCACTGATTAATGGCAAAGGGTGAAATTCTTCACAGATAGTGAAGTATCCCCTAGCTGCTGATCAGTATGGCTGATGATCTGTGATGTTAAGTATGTGCATTTCTGCAATACAAGGTTTGTGAAGCTCCAGGGTGTGGCTGTGGTGTCCAAAATTCTCATTCACCCCAAGGAGGAAAGGGCTTGGGTGGATGAGGGGACTGTGTGTGTTGGTTTTTGTTGCTGTTGTCTCACCCCCAAATGAGAATTCATTCATGCCTTAAGGCTCCTCTTTCTGCATTGTCTGTGTCCATTCATGTCCCAGACTGAGGTGATGAGGTTTATTTGCAGGCCCAGTGCACACCTGGGAGTTGTAGAACTAAGATTATTATCAGGTTGATGCAGGTTACATTTTTACCCTCTCCTTGTCTGGAATCTCTGAGCTGTTGCATGAATCACAGTGCAGCCTGATTACCTCAAAATGTCCAGGCCTTGGAGCTTTCAGTTTGCAATTTCTGCCATCCCTTATTTCCCTGTTTGCTTAAACCATGAAAAGAGCTCATGGTGACTTTAAAACTAGAAGCAGTTTTGTGTTACTAGCATTTTAATTTTGTTTGTTTGTTTGTTTGTTTGTTTGTTTGAATAGGGTTTTTCTTATACAAAATGGAAGAAATATATCTTCTGCATGAAGAGTGCTGAAGGTACTTGAACGTGGAGCTGGGCCAAGTGGGTGGTTACTAGAGCTAGGCAGGCACACAAGACACTGCCTGCTCCATCATTGCAGAGGTCAGACAGAAATTAGGACAAGGTAGAGAAGCAAATATCAGACACATGGATTGGAGTCCTAATTTCAGTCTTTTTTCTGTGCCTGTCTCAGCAGCAGGGATGAACTGCGAATGTAGTCTGATATAGCAGCCATTGGAGTTCTGCGGGGAAGGCTTTATATCCATCTGATAGCTGAGATATGGGAAAAAAAGGACTGCTTCCATCAAACACTGATTCACAAACAACTGAGCCAATGTTCTCCTTCACTGACTCCAGGGATTTCTAGAAAAGTATCAGTTTTTAAGTACAAACTTGTTTCTTTTGGCTGAAAAAGAGCTGAAGGGAATTGCTTTTAAATGTAGGTGCCCCTGTGTGTGCTTCTGTTCAAGTGCCCTAAGGCTGGAGGCTACATCACTCTTGGAATCTCAAATATAGAATCAGAGAGAACACAGAGATGTTGAAACTGTCACGTGTTGAATGAATATGGAACTAAATACCTAAAAATATATCTGAATTTTAGTAAGAGCTAAATTAGTGCAGAAGAAATCTGAAGTATTTCCTAGAGTTATCCATATCCTAGCAGTGGATTTTTGTAGTGGGAAAGTGTCAACATTACTCAGAAAATATAGACCAATAAAAAACTCTGATGGACACCTGAAGTGACATAATACAGCACTGGACTTATCAGCTACTTTTAAACTGGGTATACTGAGAATTCTCCTTTTGATATATTTAAGATTTCTTTAAAAATATATCATCTTTTAACTTCTAATATACAAACTGTCAATTGCATAACATGGACCATAAACATAGCAGAGTTCTTACTTTGCTGAGCAATTAGAAGATCAAGCTGTTCTCATTTTAGTTACTGCAAGGAGACTCTGAGTATGGAGATTTTTAAAACACTATTCCTAAATTTTCTAAAATAAATTTGGTGTTCTCCTATTCTTTTGTGTACAAGTAAATATATTTATTTAAACTGTTTATTATTGAATCAGCAGAGCTCAAAAGCTAAGACCTATCCATCCTCTCCACCTAGAGAAAATCCCACTCTGATGTGTCTGTGTTCTCTCCATCCCCTTTTCAATATATTTTTAATAATAGCAGACTCCCTGAGAGCCTTGCAGGCATTTAAGTGCAAATACCCCAACACTATCCAGGTTCATCTGATTATTCATTAACCATGCACAAGGAGGATGGCTCTCAACATTATGACTGCGAGAGAGAAAGTCTGATGGCACAGACTGAAAATAAGTATTTAACTGAAAAAAGTATAATGTGATGATTGATAATTTAATAAAGTTGATAATTAATTTCTGATGACCTGTTATGATTTAAATCTAAGGGAAATAGATGGTACAGGCCCTTAAATCTTCCATACTATATAGAGTACACTTTTATTTCTGAGATTAATTTAAGTGAGATTTTAAAGTTCCAGAAATGCCTCATGCCTCATTAAACTCTTCTTTTATCAAGCCTGAGGTCTTTTAGAGATGAGTGCAAATTCTGAGGTACTCCAGTGAGCAAATACTTTGCCAAGTTCAAGTTTTCCAGTTTAATCATGTTACCAAAAGCTGCTTTCTTAATGCCCTTCTCAGTAATTTGATTGTGACTGAGATCAAGCTTCTCTAGCTCTGACAGCTCACTGAAGACATCAGTAGGAATTACTAATATTTTACTGGATGCTAAATACAATTCCTTAAGGGCAAGGGGGAGAATGGAGGGAATGGATGCTCCTCAGTTGACTTAAGTTCATCTTCATCATGAGTCAAACTCTGGTCTGGGGAAGGGTATGTGGGTGACCCTGCTGCTGGGGAGGCTAAGTGCTGCCCGACTCCTGCGCTGAGTCAGAGCACAGTCCATGACAGTTCATGTGCCCCAGCTCCACTGGACACATCTGCTGGGGTGCTCCTAAGATTATTGCCAACCTCGTGAAGACACATGAGCTTTGCAAGGCTTCATAGGCCTCTTTCATAGCTCCATCCCTGAGTCGCTTTCTCTTCAGGACAGAGAATTCTGGAGACAAATGTACTTTCAGAGGACGCAGCTGTATGAAATTTATCCTGTTATTCAAAATTCAGAAATATCTAACACTAAAGGGAATTCCTTCAGGGTCATCTGACAGCCTTTTGCTTGAGAACTAAACCACTTTGAAAATAAGAACAGTGAAAATACCACTCTTTTCAGCCGAAGAAGAGTTTAAAAGCACTTTGTGTATAAATTCCTTCCTAATATCCTGTATTAGTTACATTGGTGTAATAATATCTGTAATTGATATATTGTCATTTACTTCTCTGTATCTGTATTTGAATATAAAATTGTTAGTGTTTACAGTTAGAGCACTAGTCCTCTGTCCTCAATATCTTTTATAAAACTAAGTTCTCTAGCATTGCATGATTTTTTTTTTATCTTGAGCTCCTTCTCTTGCTTGAGTGTCTATGATGTGTGCTCTGGCACCAGTATCCCTCTCTAATGCTTTTTTTTTGCGCATCTGTTTTCTACATTTTCACAATTTTTTTCAAGAAAGGGTAAAATAATAATATGCTTTGATGTATGCTGATGCACAATTTGCTCATTTGGTAATCCCATGTACGTGATGAATAACCACAAAGCAACCTTATATTAAAGTGCCTCTAATTATTTATATCCTACGACTGAGTCATTATTGGCCTATGACTTTCCAGCATACATCATCATGTACAGCTACATACCTTATGATAATTATTTTTAAACGGCTGACTCTCCAAATGTAACTAAAGCTGCAGGGCTCAACTGTCAGAGCAGGCACACTGGAGGGCAAGAGTCATCCTCAAAACAAGCTGTTGATCTGATCTTCTCATCTTCCACATCCTTATAGCGCTATTGCTTTTTTAAAAAATGTTATTCTTTTGCCTTTTTCTAGCTTTCTGCTTGTTTGTCAGCTTGTTATTTTTACTTTTTGCTGGTTTAGGAGTTTTAATAGACCATACAGCCTTTTCTTTTGCATTTTTGTTAACTTCCTTTTTTTACCATTTACTAGAAGGAATATTAGTGATCCTTCTCCTGACACTTTCTGGACAAACACTGCAGCACTCTGACCTGAAAGAACACACTCCCTTTTTTGATTTGTGACTTAAACTTCTGCCATCTGGAATGTTCTTCTGCCTGCCTGTGGAGATGCTGGGAAAGGGCCTACTGGGCTGTCCCTGGATGTCAGTAGTGATGCTGACACTGACACTGGCCTTCATCTCTGCAGGGGACACCTCTGTAGTGCAGCAGCAAACAAAAGATCACTCATCTAGGCACAGGTTTTGCCCTTCTGCTCTTTTACAGTTGCTGGCTTAACAGTGAATTTCAAGACTGAATTAGTACTAATATGTTTCCAAGGCAAAGCTGCATTTTTAAACTTCTTGTTGAACTTATGGGCTAATTTGAACGTTTTCACTGCAGTTTTTTCCTGTTTTCAGGGTTTTCCCTGTTCCTCACACATTAATTTCTGTTAAGGTAAAGACACAAAAACTTCTGGAGAAAAAGACAGGCATATACAAAATCACAAGCTACAGTCTATTAGCACAAAAGTCTGTTAATAAAATTTTTAAATTACATAAATTCAGAAAACTTTGATTCTTCTTTTCTGATTTATAACAACCCTAGGAACCTGGATCTTCTGGTGAAAGGGAATATAATTTTTTCTTCCATTACAAATGCTTGAGGATATTGAAGCTATAAAATAAATTTCCTGCTTTTCAATGTGGGTCTGAACAACATTGCTCTTAAAATGCATTTAACCTGCCTTTTAGCATATTATGAATTTATTTCAGTACCTTTAGGTATAAGGCACATGTGACTTCCTGTGTCATACAGATTGCTAGGAGAATTATCAAAACCTTGTCAGATGGAAATAGTTAATACATATCTGTTGGAGTTGTGCTTTTTAAATAATGATTTTTTGTCTGTCTGGGGAAGGAAAGTAGAAAGAATGAAATATCTATGACAGTTAGTTAGTTAGAGCCCTAAAATTATAATTAATTAATTTCTGAAATTGTTACATTTTTTCCTTTCTCTATATCTCCTGATACTTCTTAAAATACTCTCATCCCATATATTCAGATAGAAAATCTAAGCTTGCTTAAAACTCACAGTCATTTGTGCAGCTGAGAGGAAGACATTTAACCATAATGATCATCATCCCCATTGACTCAAGGAAAGTTTCCATTCTTTGCTGAAATGGATATTAAAAAAAAAAAAAAAGGAAGAGTTTAAATGGCTAACAATTTAATCAAAAACAAAATGAAAATATGTCTTGCAACATTCCTTTGGTCGTATTCTTACTTACATCCTGTGAGTATAATCTCCCACAGCCTGTCATTTGGACACAGAAGTCACCTGCACCCCTGCGAGGACTCTGAGCAGCCCACTGCCTCACAGGCAGCAGTAAAGGATGTCCTGTGGCCTTGAGTGCCTCAAGTCACATTTCCCAGCAGGAGAGGTTACCTGGAAATGTCTTCTCTTAATATTGACTTGGAAGATATTTAAAAGTGAGCTCAAGAAGAATTAGAGACTTCATAAAGGGGCAAGGCTGATGATGCCACCACCTTTGCAAGGGATGCTTGACAGTGACTTGATTCCCTGCAAGGCTCATTATTACTTCATTATTATAGTTCTCTTGAAGAGAACTTGACAGGAATTAATCTCTAATACAATATCTTACCTTCCCCTGCCAGGTTCTGTCCAACACAGGCAGACAAGACCCTTTGATACCTGCCATGGACCCTGCTGCCTGCAACCACAGGCAGGACTCCAAAGCCCCTTCCTGATAAATGTCTCATTTTTCTCTTCTTATGTAAGTTTAACTTTCTTTAGCATACTCAGCTTCTTCCTCTGCCACAGTGCTTTACCCAATGCTACTCCAATAGAATATTTGCAGCTCTCCATTCTCCTGCCTAACTTTCTTTAGCCCTTTGCCAAGCACAAGATACAAGATGTGCTATCAAAAGGAAGTTTTAACTGTACTGGGATCCTGGCAGCCTCCTCCCCTGGTGCGAGCCCTTGTCAGATTTTCTTTGCCTCATCCAGCTGCTGATACTTTTATGAAAATTTAAGAACTTGGAATGTAGTTCTCTATCAAATTTGAACGAAATCGGGTGACGGAATTAGGATATATAGGACTATGATGGAGTAATATTAGTCTGTTTTCTTTTTCAAACAGGGTGAAAATAGGATGAAAGTAACTTAAAAATAGTGTGTGTTATTATTAGTTTAAGTAGTGCACCATAGCAGAAGTTTTCATCTTTTTAGAAATATCTGAATTTTCGAAGGCAAGTCCTCACAAATGAGATTAAAGTAGAACTTTGGGTGGCTATAACAAGTCACATATTTTTAATATATAGAGAAAACTAAACTCCTTCAAAGAAATTATTTATCCCATTAAGAAAAAATAATTTAGACATGGGATTTCCAACCAAATGCAAAATTAACTGAAAAACTTCAAATTTCCTTACAATAGTTTTACTTTGCAAACTGTCTCCCTTAAATACAAATAAAGGTATGGTTAAGCTTTCTCACACGCTAGATGTTATATTGCTTCTAAGGAAACAAATACTATTCAAATAACAGTCTATGAAACCTCTCCCACATATATTTTTCAATTACTATAAATTAATATTTTCATTTACAAGTAAGAAGAAGGGTTATTTTGTTGAGAAGTGTGAAAATCAGATGGATTTTCACAGATGGTTTTCATTATTTTAACCTAAGATATATATTTCTGGCTGTACAGCAACTGCCTAATGATTCTGTGAAATAGATTTCCTACCACTACATTTCTGTATAGATTGAGGAAGGTTTTGCAGTGAAAGCAGAGGCTGGGGAGTCATCCCTGGGTGCTCTGTGAAGCTACAAAGCTATAGAATCTTTTAGATTCCAACTGCTAACCCAGCATTGCCACATTCACAACTAAACCTTGTCTTAAGCACCACATACAAACATCTTTCAAATACTTCCAGGGATGGTGCTTCAACCACCTCTCTGGACAGCCTGTTCCAGTGCTTGACAGCCCTTTTGGAGAAGAATTTTTTCTTAATGTGTAATCTAATCCTTACCTGGTTCAACTTGAGCATTCTGCTCCTCACTTCTGCGGCAATAACTCCAGGACTATGTATAGGCACAACCTCAGACCCAGAGGTACCAGTGGGGTTGGGTACAGGCGACAAAGCCAAAGGCACCTGATTTCTTTACCTCTAAATCAGAAATATAACCATCATGTTTGCCATTTATACATCTTAATTCTTTACTATTTGCAGATTGTTCTGGGATCTCTCACCTGAATGTCTCTACTACTGCTTTGATTTCTGGACCATCGCTGCACAGATTATCATTGAATTAAACAAACAAACAAAAAAAAAAAAAAAAGGAAAGAACAAAGTCTTTATCCTTCACACATTTCCACTAATGCCCCCAACATTTTATTGATTGAAATATTTAGAAAGCAATTATATTATAACCTTGATAGTTTTGGGTTTAGAAAGGTAAGGTTAAAATCTAGCAATTATTTTCCTACTGAAAGCTTGAAATAGGAGGGATTGCTTCAAGGCTTTACATTACAATTATTTCACTGTGAATTATTTTTATAATTATTTCCACTCCAACTATGTGCTGACATTTACACATTATGTTATAGGTTTCAGCATGTTCCCAGCTCTAACTGTTTTGCACTGTAGGCTAAATTCTTGTGTTATTACTGGTGTTATTTTTCTAATGTGTCTCTCTGAACTGTCCACATGGAAAATATTCTGGCCTGATGATATGCTTTGTTGGGATTACACCTTGGTCAAATAATAATGGTCAGTGATCAGAAGCACCTCTCAGCTAGATTACATAGTTTAATATGACAGTGTAATTCTTTTGTCTTCTTTGACAAGTCACCTGTCCCTAGAATGACACAGATCATAATATAAAAAAATCTAGAGCAAATAAATACCTGTTTTTATAATGGTAACATTAAACAAGCACACTTAAATCCCATGCAAATCTTTTTTATTATCTCACATACCAGAACAACATTAAAGTCTCCTAAAGTCCTAGATGTGAAAAAAAAGTGTAATGGTTCCCTGCTAGCCTATTACTATTTCCACTTACTATTCCCCTGTGGCTACAATAGGATACAACTGTGTGATGGTATGGCGGCATTTTCCTGCAGGGCTCTGTGAAAGGCAGTGACACGTGAAGGATGGGCTGCTCACATAAGCACCCATTTTTTGGTCTTCCTCAGAGGAGTTTCTGACAAGGTACAGATTCTTACGCCACCTCCTCTATAGAAGTATCTATTAATATGGAACAGGAACAAATTTGGAAGCCTCCAGAGGGCCTTGCTCCCATTATGCACATTTGAAGTCAAACAAGGCCTTGCATTGTCAGGGTACATCAGAAGTCTAACTTCCCCTTTAGTAGCACTGGAGAAGCTTAAACTTAAGTATTATTTATCATAAAACTCTTCAAGTCCTGATGTCTTTCTCTGAGAGGAGTATATAGAGACATTGAGTTTCATAAAATGAGGTAATATTGAAGGGGTTGGGACAGTGGGTGGAAATGTTAGGTCTGCTGTGTGCAACAAGATTACCACAGAAATGTTATGCCCAGCTCTGACAAATCAAGGCAGAAATGTGAAAGACAAGAAATGTCCACAGGGGTTCATGAGAATGACCAAAAGAGTGAAGCTTTTTTTTTTTTTTTTTTTTTTTTTTTCCTAGGAGCAGACTCAAAAGAATCACTCTGGTAAGAAATTCTTAGTTGACACGATCACAAATGAGTCATAGACATGGAGTAAAAAAAGGTGATAAAAAAACCCCAAACATTTCTATACCTCAAGTACTGTGTCTAGTTCTGAGCCCCTTATTACAAGAGGGACATTGAGGTGCTGGAGCATGCCCAGAGAAGGCCAAAAAGCTGGGGGGAAGACAACCAGCAACAAGACAAGAGGAAATGGCTCAAGCTGCACCAGGGGAGGTTCAGGTTGGACATCAAGAAGAATTTCTTCACAGAAAGGGTGGTTAAGCTTTGGAATGGACTGCCCAGGGAGGAGGTGGAGTCACCATCTCTGGAAGTGTTAAAGAAATTACATGGCAGGGCACTTAGTGCTATGGTGTAGTTGATATGGTGGTACTTGGTCAAAGTTGGACCTGATGATCTTGGACATCTTTTCCAACCTTAATGATTCTATGACTCTGATTCTATGATTTTATTTTCCCATTTATGAAAAGAGTTCAGCCAAGAATAAGTAGCTGAAAGCTGCAACCCAGGAAGCCTAGAGCAAAAATGCAATACTATTGATGTCAGAAGTTAATTATTACAACACCCTAACAGCTGTTGCAGCTCATTCTACAGTAAGTGTCTTACTGTGCTTGGATGTTTTCCTAAAGGGCATAATACATTTTATACAAGATTTAATGAGGAAGTCTCATTGCTCATGGAACAGAGCAATTCAGGGAAGATGTTCATAAAGTTTCTGTCCTAAGAAACTTGATTGTATGATGCTGGACTACAAAGTTCCTTGGAAACAATTACTCATTGGTACAGACAAGAGTAATTTCATATAAACTACATCTGATCTGCTGTTTCTCTGACACTGGAACATCATCATGTCCATTTTCAATAGATTTTAAGTGATGTTTCCCCATTTTTATCAATGATGGCACTCATTTTCACTAACTCCTAATTTATTTAGTAAAGTATAAAAGCATGGTGGCTTTTCATACTTAAGGTGATATTCATCCTTGGACAGAGATATTGAAATTTAAGTCTGGATGTGTAAACACCTGCACGTGAGCTGGAATTATCTTAAACTTTCCTAAATTATCCTAAGCTTTCCATCCAAATTCTATTTCCAAGAAGGTGTAACTCTGCTTTATGTTCCAAGCTTTCCCCCATGCATATTTTAGAAAAGATAAGTGAAAATGACACAGACTGATAACATTAATACAGAGATCAAACGAGTGGCTGATGGTTCTAGGATGAAGATTTGATTGTCTGGTGTCTTCATTAAGGTTGGTCACACATCTGGATTAAGCAATATCGCTTTCCTCTGGTACCTAAAAAGTTGCTGAATTAAAAGTGGAGGCAGAGCTGCACAGAAGGTCTTGAGTCACTGCTGAAGGCTGAAGATGCAAAAAATCACCCAGGAAAGATAAGGAAGTTGGGGTAATTAGCACTTTGAGAGCTTTTGCCCAGCTTTGCAGGAGCTCTTCAACAGGCTGCAATTGAGGCAGGAGGACAAAGAGGAGAGCAGGGGCTCACAACCACCAACCACCACAACTACCTCTTGACCAAAGTTCTGTTAGAGATTTTTTAGCAGAATACCTCCCATAAACTAAATTAGCAACTTCAATGCAATTTACATGGACTGAACTACATTGCTGAAAAGGAACTAACAGAAAAATTATTTCTGACCCAGCACACCCTTTGTCTGGAGTATTGTGTTTCCAAGGAGACAAGTGGGATGCTAAACATGGGGTTTCTGATGATTTTCCTTGAAATTTAATTTTTGGTTCAGATCAAAATGCAGTTGAATGAATCAGAGATTAGTCAATATCTGGTAGTTAACACCTAGTAGTTAGGTGTTAAAATTTCCAGAGCATTCCTTCTAAAAGCAGCCCTTCAGAATTTTGTTTATTTGGATGAAGTGCTAAGGTAGATCATATACACACATTTTAAGTCAAGCACCTAAGGCTTGCTAGTTGAAAAAAAAAAGTTGGAAAAATAGTGTGAGCTAAAACTTCTTACTTGATCAGTTTTCCTTCTGTCAGCCACCTGTTGCCTCCAGAATTTGAATAATTTTTCCAGAATATTTAAAATATAGCTAAATTACTGCACAGCACCTGATCAGACTCAGGAGGGGAGAAGTATCAGATGTACCCTGGCACTCACTTGTGATACCTAACACACGTTTAGCTGTGAGCAATGCTGGTACCTGAGTCTCTACTTCAGGTCACTGAAGAGGTGTGAGAAGTTGTGAATGGTTACGCATTACAGTGCCTCATCTGAGCACCAAAACACTCAAAGCATATCTGCTTGCCAAGCTAATAATGTTTCCCATTCCCATCTCAAAACTTCCTGTTGTCTTACCATCTGGAGACACAGTTGAGGTACCAGCGTTTGTGATGCTGCTTCTCTAGTGAAAGCAAGCCAAAGATAGACCCAGGAGCCAAAAAATGTCGTACTCTGAAGCACTGGAGTATTGAGTTAAACTAATTTTGCAACCTATTTATCAGCTAGAGAAACTAGGTCCATGTTCCCAGACTTGATTCAAGTGCCAATAGAGACACAGTGAAAAGCAAGGCTTACTGTTCAAAAGTTGTTGCAGATTTTCCACCTAGCCTGCCAGTGAGATAGTACTGCACTGTAACTGGAGAGTGCTGCAAGATTTTCTGAGTTGTGAAAAAATTCCAAGTTTCCGAAAAGGACATGCCTTTCCTATTACTTGGGGGAACTTTCAAGCACAGCTATACATCTTCTTTAGGTTATACCATAGTTTGAAGAGGCATAAAGATTATTTTTCTCTGAGCTAAGGGGCTATTGCTCTTCCCACATTTCTTTATATGAACTTTGCCACAGTCACAGTAAGAAGTTCTATTTTCATCAAGGTTTTTTTATCCTTCCAGGCTATTTCCCCAAGGAATGTAATGCTAACAAACCCCATGCTGTCCATCCCCTTCCACACCTCCGAATTCTAATACTGTCGTGTAGATGCACTGTTTTTGGACTTTCTGCTTCTCATCTCATTACAGCCTCTCCTCCACTTACAAATCCTCCCTACTTTTACTTTTCTTCTCTGCTGCTGACAACGGCACCGTTTGCTTCTTCTCAGACTCTCACATTTCCTGTAATCTTTGATCCTGCCTCCTTCAGCCTCTGCACTACATAAAAGTTCTGGGAAAAAAAATCTTCAGACACTGTTAAGTTTTAGTTTGCTGTGTTGTGTTCTTCACTGACACCCTATGATGAAAATTGCTTGTGTTTAGACAACTCTGGCTCCATATAGTGTAAATTTGTCCAGCCTGATTTTGACTGTACTGAGGCCAACACCCTCCAAACAGCTGAAGCATTCAAACTTCAATCTGAGACTGTTGAATGGGGAAAGTTTCCCTCTCCACTGACTCTGTGCTCAATTCACTCTTTCATGATATTCCATGCAATAAGTTTAAATTTCTTATTTTTGAAGGTCAGCATATTGCAGTCCAGCTGCAGAGTTTATAACTGTTCATTCAGTCCTCATGCTAGCTTCAAAACTTCTCTTAGTTTCTTATCATACTTTTTTACCTTGCTTTCAGGATGTGCTTGAGGCTTACAGTAAAATCATGCCTTACCATTTAGTTACAACACACAGACTTCTTTCTGGCCATCAGAAGGGATCTCTCTGACAGATGCAAGCCCTCTGCTTTCGCACATCATGAATAGTCTCAGATTACACAGAAAGGATTTAAGACCAACACTAGGATATAAATCCAAGTCTGCCAGCCTAGAGACTCCGAGACCTTAGTGAGACTTTCTAGCTGAAGTCATCAGCACTCAGACCCAGCTCCCCCACTGATCAGTCCTCAGAGAATAGATTCTTGGCCTCTGCTCGCTCACTTTCCTCTCAGCACTGACTACATCATCTTTGTGGGTCACTCAGGAAAATTAAAATAAATATAGTCCATGGCAACCTCTCTTACATCATTCTGTGTCTGCTTTCTGCATTGCAAATGGCATTAAGTGGCTTTCTTGCCACAGCTGTTTTTTCCAGCTCAGAATGCTTTATCACCACACCTATTCTCTCCCATTAGACTAAAGTTTACATTCAAATCATAAATATCATAAACATTTTTCTGGATTTAGCCCTCCTCAAGAGCCAGCTAAAGAGAAATGTACTACTGACAGAAAGACAGAGACACTCCAGTGAAAATATATAGGAACATTTGAGCAGAAGACCACCTGTACTACACTTTTTGCTACTTACTCTCCCTTTTTCTGAGCCAAAGAGTTGTGCAATCATGCACATCTGTGCAAATACAACATGCAACAAGTCCCCTGGTTGTCAGTGTCAGCTTGCTCTCTCCTTGTGGTTTTGGCTGTAATAATGTTTGATGATGGGCAGAGTCAGCTTTGGATAGAAGAGCTATGTCAGATAACCTTGTGTGGAAAGTATATGCTGTCCATGGGCTTTGAACCAGACAGCTGGACACAGGACTAATTTTGCTTTAAGTTCCAAATCTAAAATAATTTTAGAGGTTACGCCAGTGACTACAACTCATTTTTCTCAAGTGTGAAGAAGTCACTGACATAGTGGAGGAAAAATAAAACAGATGATAACGCAATGTTAACATGAAAAAGTAGAGAAATGTATCTAAAAATTCAAAACTATTTAATCTGTTCCTTCTCTGAGGCCTGTACATATGTGTGCAATAGGGTATGATGGGGAGTGGTGGGCAGGACAAGGATGTCAACATGTTAATGAGTCTCCTGTGAGGTACCTGTGGAAAATCAGTGTTTTTCCCATACAGAAAGTCCTTGAAAATTAGAGCATGGGAAGGTGACTGGTGGCATAAATTGTGCAGAAGTATATTTTTAAAGATGCCTGTGCTGGTGTTTGTGAGGGTAGATGGGCCTCAGGACCAGTTTGCTTCCTGGGAACTGGAAGTATTTTTCTTTCTTTTATAGAAAAGGCTGTGTTCTGGAAGTCCAGGAATATTTCTGGCATGTTTATGGAGAAAAGGATTATCCCTAGGATCTCTGCAGAACTGTGACAGGTGACTTATAAACCACCAGTCTCCAAACTGCAACTGAAGACATCGTTCTGTTAAGCTGACAAAAAGTCATGTGAGATAGAGACTGACACAAGTTCATACCACCATTCCATTGAAATGATTCAAGTGACTCCTCTTCATTCTTGAAGGTCTTAGTGGTTTCTCTCCATGCTATCCACCATACTAATTTCATTAGATGTGATATCCTTCCATTGCTGTCAATCATAAATTTTAAAGCAAACATTCTCCGTTTTCTCTGATCTGATCCTTATCCTTGGGAAAAGCTTCCAGTAATCATACATAAATAAACACCATTTCCCTTTCCCTTCCTTCTAAAAGCCTATTACCTTTGCTTGGCTTGCTGTGTGCTGAGGCCACTATATATCACATTAATAGGTAACGTCTTCCCATTTCTCTTCTAAAAATCGGTTTATATGTTCTCCTTTACTAAAAATGCCTTTTTTTTGTGTATGCTGTGCCTAATGTGCACACCTAGTCTTTCACACAACATAGAAACACAAATAATTATAAAGAAATGTGTGAGTGTGCATATGTGAGGAAGGTGGAGCACATTACCCCACATTTCTTAAGTGTAGAGAAGTGAAATCTAACAACAGTGCAAAATATGGTATTTAAAATACAGTTTAATTTTGGTTTTATCTGTCAGATAAAGAAACTGTCTGGAGTTCAAACTTGTTCCATTTGCCCAGTGTCCATCAATGTTTTGCCAACAGCAGAATAGAGGGTGAAAGATTTCATTTTTCTTCTTTTTTGTTTTCCAACAAGAACACAGAAATTTAACTCAGTTTCTTCCCAAGAAAGTTGCTCATTAAGTTTCCTGACAGGAAAAAGTACTCTGTTAAACATTCCTCAGCAGCATGCCAGAGCTTCAAAGAGATAGGACTTTTCTTCTTGGGGGGGGCCTTTATTCTCAAAGTATGCACTCATAAGAAAAAAAACAAAAAACAAAAAACAAAAAACAACCAAAAAAAACCAGAATGAACTTCTGTGGTTTAAGAGTTATCTGGAGCTAAAAATATCAATCAATTCTATCTACTAGACTTTGCTATCAGTTAAAACAGTACACTTACCATTGAGAATATGTGTTTGAAACTTCTTTATTTATCAGGCAAACTACCAGATATACTTGCTATGATGATCCTAGAAAGCAATACTCTTACACTGAACTTCCTTCCATATATCAAATTGAAAGAAGAGAAAAATAAAGTAAACCAACCAGAAAAACTAACAAACAATTATTCCTCAAAAATCCCAAAATCATGTCACGAACACAACACATGGATCCAGGATGACTAATGAATGCATGCAGAGAAATTAATCTGCCAATATCAGCTTACAAAATCAACTGGTTTAATGAATATGAAAATATGTAAGAGGGATCACACACCAGCAGAGATACTTAAATCAAAAAACTTACGCTTCAAGAAGGGAACATTTTGATCTAGGATTTAAAAAAAGTTATGTTGGACATAACATGACATTTTGTTATCAGACTTCACATTAAATCATCTCTTTTGTACATATTAGACATGGAACAAGATCCAAGCTCTGGCCCAAACTTTGAAAAATTTAGTTTGAGCTAAAGACTGCAATTTCACCATTTCTAATTATTAGGTTTGCAAGTTTTGGCTTTAGTTTTTATTAACTGAACCAAGAAGTTCTGATTTCACCAAAGTCTCTGCCAAAGCCTATTAAGCATGTCCTTGAGTGCTGATGAAGGACCACTAATCTAGTTCATTCAGTCATCCCTTTCAGCCTTTTGCTTGATCTCATGGATTCTTGCTGAATTCTTTCTTCATTTAGTTTATTTTCATCTCCTTTTTATCACAGAAGATTTATGGATGTTTTACAGAGCTATATTTACCTTTTTGGCATAAGCTTTGTACTCACATCCCAAAGCTTCTCTCCAGGAACTGAATTCAGGTATGAATCATTATGAATGATCTGAGGAGCAACCTCAACACAGTCTTCCCTTTCTCCTTTTTTCCCACCAACTGACCAGTACAAATGGCACCTAAAGACATCTACCAAATAATTTTTTTGTTTTTTACTCTTTGCCAAATGTCAAGTCATGACCTTGGATTATGCCTGCTGTAGTAACAGAAACCTGATTCAGTAGAATAGAAACTTCAGAAAATAAGTTAAATAAATGTACTAAATAAAATAAATAAAAATTATAATATCGCCTTTTTTTGTTTGTTTGTTTGTTTGTTTTGTCTGGAAAAATACATTTACAAGGTCCTCTTCTATTCTTTCTAGATGCTTTTGTTCAATGAGACTATCTCAGTGCACAACAACTTCAGCTTCTCCCAAGATAATTACTGTGAAAACATTAATGCAACTGCAATCCTCTTTTAACAATGTCTATGTAAAAGTGCCTTGAGCAGTACATAGTGTTCTATGTGCTTTAAGTTAAAGTCATCAAGCAAGCAATGAGTTCCACTGTGTCTTGGCTTATGTAGCAGATTGTAAAGAAAAGAGAGGGAGCTGGTGCTGGTGCCTCCTTGGCTGGAGATCCCACTGTTTCCCCTGCCAAAGCCTTGATCCTGTCAGTTGCACCACACCACAGGTACACAAAAACACTGCCAGTGTCTGCAGACATTTCACCATTTAGCATTACTAGATCAATCACAAGACCCTTGGAAATATGAAGATGTCATTAAAATGCATCAACATATATCTATCCAACTCTGACAAAGAATGTGAAATCTTTATATCAATGGCACATAATGAATTGAACATACCCATACAGGCAGATGGAAAATTAATGAACAACGTGTACATATTTTTAGGGTGGTCTTGAAGTCTCTCCAATGGAAGAAGGAACTTCCCAGGAATGAACTGCTACTTTTTCTCCTTTGTGGACAGTATATCCAGGCAATAGAATCATGCACAAATTTCCACCAAATTTAAACAATTCTTACTTCAGCTCACTTTGTTCATTTCTCTTCTAAATCTGCAGGCAACATTTCAGTGATTATGAATTTGGGCTTTATTTCTAACTTCTGTTCTACAAGCTGACTTCAAAGAATTACTGCACTGCACATGCATGACTCCTATGTGAAACAAGTGCCTGTGAAATCCTTAGGCAAGGAAATCAAGGTCAGAATCACAGATCCAGTAGAAAATTTTGGTTTAAATAGGATTTTTTTTCTCCTATTGCTTTTTAGTAATAAATCACTTTACAGAATACAAGCAAAACAAAGCCAATATAGAAACCAAGTACTCTGTATAACAATTTAAACACAGAAAATTTTCATCTCTAAGTTTAAAATATTCCTGAAAAAAAGCAATTATTCCAGCCATAATAAACATTGTGTTTGCAACATCTCAAAAGATGATTCTCATATTTACTTGAGTGATTTAACTTTAATTGACTAAGAATCAGAGATGGAATTAAAATTTATATTGCCTGGATTCAAGAGCTCTTATATTTCATAGAATAACATTCTATATTTACTTCTCAATTGAAGGATCATGTTTTCTCCTCTGACTGAAAGAACATTAACTTTTGATTATGCCTCACAATTTGCTTCAATTTCTGTACACAAGGCACAGTCCCCTTCCGATCATTCCAGACCAAATGCAGCAGTTGCTCCATGGCAAAACTACGCAAACTAAAGAAATTGACTGCATTGTGGGGAGCCCAGAACAGGGAAAAGGAAATGTTGCTTGCTGAAGTGAATCATCTAAAAGAAGGTTATGTCATGCATGTGACTTCAGGAAAAAGAGGGACACAGAAGTTCAAAAAAAAATAAAAATCAACATTTGAGACTTTCAAATAAAGCAGCAACTGCTTAACTTTTTCCAAAACAGATATATTTCATTTCACTGTGAAAATAAAAAAAGATCAGCTCTGTGAATTGGAAAGACTAAAGCACTGCAGCATGGGTATTTTGGAGAACTCTCAATTGATTACTTTGCTTCCTGGTACTCTTGATCCCTTTTCACTGACAGAGAATATTCATTCCAATTAAATATTAATTTTTGGCTTTTCCCTACTTTTCTTAATGTTTTTATTTTAGTGAACTAGTTGGGTTTTTTCCATTTAGAGGGAAAATCTCATTTCTACAGCCCCTTGAACCCTTAGGATTAGAGAAGACAAACAAAATCTTTGCTCAGATAGCACATGGTCCATATTTCCAGGTACCTCATATGTGCCTGACCATGTAGCTGATCTTGCCCCATGGAAGGATGGTCCTTCCAGTTGTGGATGTCCTACCACTCCCATTATCCCAAGGTGGTGATGATTCAGGATGGTTCAGGTCGACTCACAAGTCCTATTTCCCCTATTTCTCACTGCTGTTTAAAAGCCTTCAGTTCTGCAGCTTGAAACTAATTTACATGTATGACGATTAAGGTTTATAAAAGCAGCTTTCCTTCAATGAATTATTTTCTCTAACCAAGGACAGAGAGTAATGCTAAATAACAATTGCTTAGACCTTCTTCTCCAGAAAGAAATCTGGACTTCTTTTCTGCCAATTTGTGAAGAATATCTGCAGAAACAGACACATAGTTCATGGGCATTGGGTTGGCCAGTAAAACAGATGATATTTAAGACTAATAGAGAAATAAAATATTTATTATTTTTTTGAGTTTATAAATTAAACTTTATCAGGTATTCATATTAAATTTAGGTAACTCAAAATTTCTGGCTACAAACCAGCATGGTTTTGCTGAAACGACTAACAAATCCAAATCATAAATAGTATGTTCTTCTATTTGTAAGAAAGTTGAGATATCTGTGCATTTTGTGGTTTAGAGGTGAGAGAAAATTTTGAGGAAAAAGTTGTTTCCAGCCAAAAAGGTTGTAAATATTTTAATTGCGACTGTATGAGGTTAATAACCATAGGACCTGCTTACAAGTACTTCTATTTGGCTGAAATATTTCGGCTGTATTTTAAGCTGCGGCACCAATATCTGTTTGACTATCCCCTGATAGTCCATTAGATAAGGATATAAAACAAATTTACACTGGGGCAGCTGAAAAATACTACGTAGTCTTTGATGCTGTGGTTCGGGACGAAACGATGAAACAAAGACACCCTTTAACTTCAGCCTTGGATGGTGTAATTAAAGCTGACAGTACCATCTAGTGGGCAGAGAAAGAATTGACGAGTACAAATACAAGTAGCCAGTATCCTGAGAACCCAAGTGTTATATTGACATTTGGGAAGCATAATGACAGTAGACAGCACTTTGAAGATTGTAAGATACATAATTTTTTCACATTATTGTGAAAAATATATGTAATGGAATGCATGTAGGAAATTCTTAAAAGAATTTGATACAATTTTTTCACTACCAGTGATGCATTTCAGCTAAATATGATTGCTCTATAGTTTCTTTCTCATAATTGTAAGCCTCATTTTTTAGTCTTTAACTCTGTTGGTTTTGAGCTGTCCCATAAATCTGTATGGGACTCATTTAACTTTAGATTAGATTCCTTCTCTTTCTTTTCCAAAATAAGCATCATAGTTCTTATTGACTCATTATTTTAATGTAGCTCAAGAAGAAGCACAACAGATTTCAGTTTTCCTTCCAAAGTTGTACATGACATTTCTTTTTTTATTTTTTTTTTAATCATCTAATGGTTTAGCTATTTTAGATTGCCTCACTTTTGAGAGGTTTCCAGCTCTTGGTTATGTATAATACGTTAGTCTTAAGAACTACTGAATTCTTACAGTATGGACTGTTCAGTACACTTGGTATTGTAAAAGCAGAGCAAAAAATGCTATTCCAAATTCTTTATCTCAATCTTTATGTGACTTTGAGTGACAAATTTATGGAGTATTCTTTTTCAGAGTAATCTGAAAACAGATTAATCCTTTTGTCTCTTCTGAGGCACCAGAATTAAGTTTTGATCAAAAATCTTCACAAGATAGTGTCCATTTTCAGTGACTTCTGCTTTTTTTTTTCCTTTGTTAACTTTGTCACAGTTAAAGCCCAGCCAAAAACCAAGCCCCAAGCAGCCACTTGACTGGGGAGACAACTGGAAGGGTATGAGTTAGAAAATTCATGAGTTGAGATAAAGGCAGTTTAATAGAGAAAAGCAAAAGCCATGCACAAGCAAACCAAGGAATTAATTCACTGTTTCCCATGGGCAGGCAGGTGTTCAGCCATCTCCGGAAGAGCAGGGTTCCATCACACGTAATGGTGACTTGGGAAGACAATGGAGTCACTCCAAATGTCCCCCCATCCCTTCCTCCTTCTTGTTTCTTTATATCCTGAGCATAATGCCATGTGGTACAGAATATCCCCTTGGTCAGTTGGGGTCACCTGTCCTGGCTGTGTCTTCTCCCAACCCTCCAGGCACTCACAACTTCCTTGCCAACAAGACAATATGTATAGCAGAAAAGGCCTTAGCTCTGTGTAAGCATTGCCCAGAAATAACAAAAATCTTTCTACACTATCAACACTGTGTTAAGCACAAACCCAAAACACAGCCTCATACCGGCCAATGTGAAGAAAATTAACTTTACTCCAGCCAAAGCCAGCAGGCTTTGTAAAAGACACTAACGTTTACATGGAAATCACTACATAAAAATAACATTTTTTGACAACTAGTGCTAGTAACTGATAACTAGTTCTTCACCTGGGACTGTGTGTCACAAGCAAGGATAATTGCAGTATTACATGAATGTTTCTGTTTCTGAAGCCAAAATTCTTCTTTGATCTTTAATTTCTGCCTTGCTGATGGTGAGTCACCAAATTGCAGTTCTTTCTATTTATCTCATTGCACAGGATGATTTATGACTGAAGAGTATGAGCAAAACTCACCCAGAGAGCCCTTCCCCTTTTGCTGTTGGCCTACGGAATCTGAGAGGACAAGGTGTTTCCTGGGTATTTACAACCAGCTGAGAGTGTCTGAGGATGTCTAAGAGAGGCAAAGTTTCAACAGGTTTATCTAAACTTGTCTGGGCAAATTCTTAGCTCGTGTTCATTGTGATCTGCTCATCTAAGACAGAGTTAGGTAAATTTACAAGGCCTATGTATCCTCCTCTCTGTTCCCCCACACAAATGATGCAGTGAGTTATCACTAATGAGCATATAGCTTATATTCCTGGCATTTAGGGAACTTTTCTTGACAGCTGTGAAAAAGGAGTCAGCTATGAGCAAAAGTACAGAGAAGTGACAAGAGTATAAATAATTTGGACGGGTGCTACTGCAGATGTTACTGGAATGACTGTGAACATCTGTACAGCTGCTATCAGAGAGTATTTGAATCTGGTAGCACTGACAACAAGGTGGCAGATAATGTTTTTCCTATAAACACCTCAGAAAATACTCACTTCCTTTTCCTGAAACTCAGTTTTAACTACCAAACTCTGCAGAAATTTAATAAAATACAAAAGCAGCAGGTGGTGGCTTCCTGTGTTGAAGCATGAAATTTGAGTTAGAGCAGGTTCTACAGACTTCAGCTTTACCTTGATGCCTTTGGAGGGACTAGAAGTAAATCAATAAATCCTAGTTTTAGAGATTTCTCCATGTAAAAGGTAACACAATCCTTTAGAGACAGACCATTTCATATGTCATTTATAAATTATCCTACAATATCCATATTCTGGTCATAATCTGCCATTCACCACCTTGTAGTGTACCCAGGACTTGAAAACTTCATTGTTCTTTGTGGTTTATTGCTCTGTTTGCTTCAGGGGAGAGCAAGGGTGACCTCCAGTGGTGTATTCAGCACTCCATACAGATGGACTAAGCCTTCAGTGAAGCAAAATGTCTTTGAGGCCTTAGAGACAAAAAAATGTTACCTATTAAAGCTTGGATCAACATGACACTGCATAGTTTTCCAAACGGGTCCCAGATTACATATTTTATAAATAATTTCCATTTTTTCATACATCTTATTTGGGAATTAGGAAACAAAGAGCAGCAGTAAACAATAGGACACCAATGGATATTCTGTAAACTGGCTTTTGCTCAGAATTTATGAAATTATCAAATAATAATAAAAAAATTCCTCTCCAAATTCAGTAGCTTCCATGGAATGGATAGTCAAGCCAGAAACGTTACTAATCAATGTTTTCTATGGATGTAATATTAATATTTGCATGGGTCTCCCTCCCCAGATTTACAACAGAGAACAGCTCACTATTTCTTTGGTTTCTTCACTTTTCTGCCACATATTTTCACTTTTCAAGGATATCAGTATCAGGATATCAGTATCAAGGCCAGTACTACATATAGTATGAAGAAGGCAGTATTATTTCAGTTTAAATCACTTAAATTAAATATTCAAAGCCATATATTTTAGAAGGCTCAGTCACTCCACATTCACAGAGCTGCTAGAACTCAGGCCACTTTACTGACCAGAGTCCGGCAGTCAATATATTTCTGAAACTCACGGCAGCATGCATTCAGCATTTAATTTTGGGAACATAAGAAAACACAATGCTTCTCCTGACCCATCTGCCTCTGAGCACTGTACTTGTCTCAGGGACAGCCTGCAGTATGCCCCAGGCTGTTCAGGTATAGATTACAGCACAGACAAATGCCACACGTGTGGTACCTCGTGCTCTACAGGGCATCTCCTGCCTGTATGACAGGCTGGCTTTGGGAATGTGCTCACTGAAGATGTTGATGAGCCACAAGAAACAGACTGGATATCATACGGGGGGGGGAGATAGGCTCCTCAGTGTTAAGGAACTTCCAAAAATGAGGCCTAGGTTAGGATTATATAGTACATAGTCCTGCCCATATTATAACTCCTTAATGTATTCTTAAAAGAAGTAGCTTTTACATATCAAACTGGTTTTGAAGAATTTCAAGTGATGTGACACTAGAGAGAGGGGTTTTTTTTAAAGTACATAGCTTTGCAAATAATTACTGGAGTAAAAGGGGAGAAAAAAGACATGGGAGAAATATATCTGCCCATTCTAACATTCCTGTTTATCTCCCCAGTTCAGTTATGTCAGAATAAAAATTTCTATGACAAATGGACTGACATTACCTATCTTTAATGTACTTAGAGGTTGATTAATTAATAAAGATTTGACAGATGGTACATTCATTCACTAATCATCTGGACTGCACTCACTTTATCAGAAGTCTTTTCTGGTCATATGATGTGCTACAACTTCTTCTGATGTCAGGGTTAACAAAAAAAAATTAATAGCATCTGTAAAACCAAGCTTCTAAATAAAAATGTGATTATGCATGCATATTCAGGTACCATCTCTGGTACCTCTGGTGATAGAAATGTATTCAGATAACAAAATTACCTCTGTGTCCAAAAGAAACCCTGATTTGGCCAGGTAGGATCCCAAAAAAGTGAGGAGAGCCTAGAGAATGAAGTAACATCTTTAATTAATCAGCTGATGCTGTTAGAAGTAGATGAACTCATGAACTCATGACTTTAGACTAAACTCAGTGTAAAGATTGAGGCACTCTATAAACAGCACCAGAAAACGTCATGGGCTGAGAGGGGCTGTGCCTGCACTATACATATTCAGTATTATTTGAGTTTCTTCTCCGTGAGAAGGTGTTACCTGGGGTTGACAGGATGTGCTGGCCTCAAGATGATGAGTTTGAGCACTGACCTTGATCTATGCCTGTCACACAAGGTGCAGGCAGGAGTGTGCACAGTGATTCTCTGGCTCGCGTTCCTGGCCAGCAGGAGGGACACCTGAGCTACGCTCCTTTTTGCTCCCTGTGGACACCTGAAGGTCCATCTCAAAGGCCCCAGGTGACTACTCCAGAAAAATGATACTCTGAGTTACAAGAGAGAGACAAGGCTTTTGCCTCTGCTCTCACAAGTGTCTGAGTATTTCACATTTAGTGTTCAATAGACCTTGTGCAGGAGTCAGGTCACCCCCATCCTTGTCCCCAGGCCATAGATGCATGCTTTCTCTGCCCTAATAATTACTTAATTACTGCCACATGACAAAGTTTCAACAGATGGTCTGGAGCTGAAAAAATTCTATTCCTGCAGGCCAAGGATCCAAAAAAATTTGG
Organism: Cettia cetti; assembly: GCA_013401135.1. Classification (NCBI taxonomy): domain Eukaryota; kingdom Metazoa; phylum Chordata; class Aves; order Passeriformes; family Sylviidae; genus Cettia; species Cettia cetti. Next base: position 33,881 of record VZUI01000442.1, on the reverse strand, counting down.
ACCCCACACTCCAGTGAGCCCTCTAGCAGCTGAGCCAGTGGAGCTGGCAGTAAGCCCTGAACCTTTTACCGAATTATGTACTTGGTGGGTGTTTTCTCTCAGTGCCCAACAAGACCATAGATAAAGGAGCACAGGGACATGGGTAGCAGAGGAGAACACGCTTTAAGGATGTAAGTTTTAGAAATGTATGACTGAGGGAGTTCAGAGGTACTTTTATTGATCTAACTGGAAACAGTTGAGCAGTGGCATACTTATAGCTTAAATCCAGTTGATAATATTTAGGATAATTATTTTTTTACCAATAAATAGGTAAAGCTTGCATCATATCTAATCCTATCATTACCTTTTTTGTCCCACATTCCTCTAGCCTTCCCCACAGTTTTGCCCTGAGTCACTTACAGTCTTGCTGCTCCTTGTCTGAGTCCTGGATCTACAGAAATATTCTGCATGTGGGAATGATACTGTTCTATGAGACATTTCTTTTCTTTTCGTTTTTATTTTACTTTTTTTTTTCTTTTTTTAACATTATTATCTGAACTTGGATACCAATTAATAGATTCTAAACTGAGAGGCCATTATGATCAGCTGCTTTGAGCAGCTGTGTAAATCATGCCTAGGAACCTCACCCAGCCCTTTCCACAAAGAAACGCACAGGCCAGAGATAGGCATATCACACAGCACTGATCAATCTTCAGCAGCAACATGATAATACCTCAGGAGGGTGCAAGGTCTGACAGGACAAACAAGACTGTGGGAGGGCGGCCCAAGCTGCCAGAATAATACTGTGTGGCAGATCAAAGAGCAACATTTATTTTAGGACTGGCAGATATTCGAAAGGAACATCTATCACAGATATCCAAAAGAAAATAAATTTGTCTTAAATGAAGTTATAGTAACCATATTAAGAAAGATCAAGGACTTATTGAACATTTTAAGTACATTTTAATTGGGCTGTGATCTGGGAAAAGCCAAGAGAGAAGGGCTTGATACAAATTCCTGCTGGAAACACCTGTCAGCATATTCTGTCTCTGTTGGTATCATCAGAGTTACACAAGATACAAGTGAATACAACTCAATATCATCTGGAAAGCAGTGTATAACTGCTACCCACTGAATTTATATAATTATGTCCAAGGATAAAGAAGATTATTTTTAGTTGACCACATGTAGCAAACAGATCTAGAAATTGAGACTGAAATATGATAATACAGCGTTACCCTGGAAAGAGAAATGCAACAACTAAAACCAAATAAACAGGTAGTAAGTAATAAAAAAAAAAATCCAATTGACTACTCAGAGCAGGAAACCTTGATGCATTCAAAGCAAGGAAGAGTTAAAAAATTTAATTTATTAAAATGATCTTTGTATGCTGTGCTTGTATTTTTACAGATCATTTAAGATCTGTAGACCTGCAGAGTGGCTTCACACCATACCACCTTGCGAGTTTCATATCAAGTAGGATTGCTTTATGTTTTTTCTCCAAACTATTTTATTTCTGACTCCTTACATATGCTTTTACCACCCAGTCAGGGATAAAGGTGAGGTGTACTGCAAAACTTTTCCAAAGCTCTGCACTTGGGCTGACTGAGGTTAATTGTATTTTGGGTCAATTTAGAAAGATGCAGTGTTTGATTTTCCCCACTGATTTGTTGAAAACAAAACTTTTCAGTCCACATGAAAATGTAGTGTTAAAGTGTCCCACTTGCCTCTGTAGAAGGTGTGTACCTGGATTCCCCAGCACACTCTGCTACAGCCCTTCCCAGAGCTAAAATACGTGGGTGGGATATTTGGCTCCATCAAAGAGACTTCTACAAATGCCACTTCTGCAAGAGGTAAGGAGTTTCACAATCAGCAGAAGACAAGCACTTTGCTGCAGTAGGAAGGAGGAGCAGCCCCAGGTTCTTTTTTCTGATCTGTGTTGTTTCACAAGCTTTTTCCAGTAGATGTTGATCAACGTTTCACCGCATAACATAATTCAAAGTACAATGTTTGGGGCAGGTCCCTGGGCTGAAGCAAAGAGAGCTATCAAAGCCTGCTTTGTCCTGTGAGGTCTGGCTAGAAGGTGGGCACCAGAGCCAAGGCTGTGCCACCTCCTCCTTGGTCCCCATCACTCCATCTCTGGGCTCCTGCAGAGGCCCACTGGTGACAAGGCCATTGGACACAGCACAAGAGAGACTGCACAAAAAACCACATTGGACTGAAAGGCTCATCTTTTAAAAAAACCCAACTCTTTCCATAGGAGGCAATTAAAGGGAAGGAAGCTTTCAGGGCCTATTATCAGTTCAAACATTTTAGTTAATAAGAATCTCAGTTTTAGTTTTTGTTTCTGTGCAAAGGACACTTTCCAAATAACCATAATTTAATGAAAGATAAACCATGCTTGTACACCTAAATAAAACAGAACAGACACTTTGGACTCAATAAATGCTCTAAAAACAACAACAAAAGAAAAAAGTTAACAGAGGAATTTAATAACCGTTGAAAGTTTTTCAAAGGACAAAAACAAATCTGATAGTGTCAGCCTGAAATATTTAAAATCGAAAACAATAAACTGAAGTGTGCTTTTTCATCCTATAGATTTCACATATTTCCACATCCTGCTCAGAGATACCTGCATAAGTAATGAGTGCATTAATTAGCTAGAGATAAACATTTCTATATATATGTATATATATATATACACATTTTATGTAAATTGTCTGTAGCATATAGCTTGACTCTTGTGTCTTTGATCTGCTGATAATCTTCAAGTGTGGATTCCAGCAGGCCAAATATTTTTTATCTCTGTTGGGAGTACTTTTGGCAAGTTTTCCATCAGCAGGAAATGAACTGGAAAACTCTGGTGAAACTTCAAAGCAACAGCTTAAGGTGATCTTTCATTTCATGAATTTCAGACCATCTCTGCTGTTTAACAACATACTGAGTTCTTTCTCCCTAACACACTTTGAAAAACTGCAAATAAGATACCTTTATAAAAATATTACATGAGATATGTGAGACATCCTGTCACTTTTGAACATAGGGCATTTTTTAAATTGTAGACTTATTAAGAGACATTAAAACCTCAAGTGTTGTCTTTTATTAGTGAATTCTTTTTTACAAACAAATGGACTTTAAATCCTTTTATGGCTGAGACATATTTGCTAGGATGGGAGGTGCACTGTTCATTTACTTCACTGATTTCTGCTTTTCCTCCCAATTTTGTTGTAAATATCTATTCTTCTTCATCTCACATTCTATGATACAGAATTTATGAGCTCTAGTATCGCCCTCAGGTATGTATCACATGTATTCAATAAATTAGGGGCAAAGTGAAGCCTGCTATAACTCATACTAGGAGGAGAGGCAATCTAGCTAAAAATCCAAAGGGCAAAAAAGCAATCTTTTCCATGGGTTAAATTCTAAGGTAAGGAAAGACAGAAGTGGATATAATTAGAGGCAGAATGAAAAGAAGTCTCAGTGGTCATCTCTTCAAAAATATCATCCAGAGTCAGAGGTAAATGATGCACAGAGAGCATTCAACTGTGCATGCTCTTGAAACAACTGATCCAGTTGTTAATTATCCCATCATTAACTATGGCTGTGCAAATAGTTTAACAAGCCAAGCAAGGACAGGATATATTTGACTTCTTGAACATTATTTGCAATTACATTTATCTTACTTTTAGTGTAATCATTATTCTTAAAAGAGTCTGCTTCCTTCTCAGAAGTCACTTCACAGCAAAAATGCTATTGAAAGTCACAGAAAAAAAAAAGAAGAAAAAACAACAAAAAACCCAAACTCACAACATTTATATAATTATTGTTCCAATTTTGGGGTGAATCCCTGCAAAGAAACATGACAGGGTTTGAGTTATTTGGTCGCCATAATGTATAATTCCCTCTCAAGAGAAAACAGAAACAAAAGAAGCTTTAAAAGTAACTTGTTACACAAAGAAATTGTATCAATAGGAACTGTTTCAATGTTTGTTCACTTGGTGATGGTTACATTGAAGGAAAAACAAGGAGACGATGCTGCTCTGGGAGACCATTTATTTTTTCAGAGTGCTGGAAGAACATGGGACCTATTGACCTGGAACAGCAGCAAGAACAAAAAAACAAGACCAATGACAGTGCCTGTGGCAGCAGTTAAAAGCTGATGTTTCAGGGAAGGGGGAGACCAGGAGTCAGCACACACAAGTGAGCTTGCCAGAGCCACAGTACAAACCAGTGACAGGCACACATTTGGGTTTCATCTCAGATGCTGCCTTGCTTTACTGCTTCTTCTGCTGTATGGTACAGCATGGTTTCTCTAACCTGCATTTAATTGTGTGCCCTGCTTCTGCCTAGAGCCATCTGCAGAGAGAGGAAGGATTTGCCCAGAGATGAGATTACCTCGTTCTCAGTCCATAAAAGGCTGCATCAAAGCAATAAAGAGCAGGGAGATGAACAAGGCAGGTTAACAATGCTCTGGTAAAAAGAATCAGAAAGGAAGGGGAAGGGGAAGGGGAAGGGGAAGGGGAAGGGGAAGAAAGGAGAGAAAGAGAGAGAGAGAGAGAGAAAGAGAGAGAGAGAAAGAGAGAGAGAGAGAAAGAGAGAGAAAAAGAGAGAGAGAGAAAGAAAGAAAGAGAGAGAGAGAAAAAAAGAGAGAGAAAGAGAGAAAGAGAGAAAGAGAGAAAGAGAAAGAGAGAAAGAGAGAAAGAGAGAAAGAGAGAGAGAAAGAGAGAAAGAGAGAAAGAGAGAAAGAGAGAAAGAGAGAAAGAAAGGAAGAAAGAAAGAAAGAAAGGAAGGAAGGGCAGAGACAACTCAAGAACAAAGGCAGAATCTGCTTCTGCATCCACCAAGTGAATAGAGAAGGTATGCCACAGACACAGAAAAAATTCTCTGCTCAAAACAGAAACAGGTCCAAATGCTATTCATCATGGCTAAAGAGCCATTACAGATGGTTCTATTGAAGTGGCAGCAGCAACAGAGAAGTGAAGGACTCCAGACACCACTGGATGGAGAAATGGGCCTGGAATGTGACCTCAAGTCTTTGGCTGTGCATGGTCAGTAACTTAAGACTCGCTGATTTCACTACGAGCTGACATTAAGAACAGGTTAGTCAGTGCTTGGAAATGAGCAGTGCCTGGAAATGGATTAGTCTTCATCTTTACATTGTGTCACTACCAGGACTGTACCATAAATGCTACTGAACTCATTCCCAGTCCTGAAGGCAGCACGCATTGTCACACTCTCACAAATGTGGAGAATAAGAAGCTGACCGGATCAGCTGACGTAGCCAGACCTGTTGGCTCTCTGTCGGAGGTGGGGACTGAATGTGGATGTCTGGATTTCCTTCAAAGAATTGCTTCTCAGCAGCAGTTCAGATGCAGCACAGAGCAAAGGAAATTAGCTTCTATTTCTAGTACCGAAATGAATGCTTACAAAAGATCAACTTCTTTTTTTAATAAAAGCTTATCAGTAATGCTTCCATCATTTGAGGCTGCACAGAGGTAGGGACACCCAAAAAAAAATTCTGAAACTTAGTTGAGTGTGGCCAGCAACAAATTCAAATACCAACCTCCTCCTAAGCCTGCACTAACAACTTCAAAAAAATCCCACACCATATTCTCTCTTTTCTCCCAATGTCTAGGATACGGCAATTAATAAGGTCTCATGGCAAGCTGCAGTGGCTCAGGACAAGGAACAATGGGGAGGTGCTGCCTTCTCAGTTCACCAGGAGTTCCACTACAATATGTTTGTACAACAAATGCTGTAATTAAGTGCAGGTCAGTTTTACTCATCTCTTACTGCTCAACCAGGAACACCAAACAAGTGACTTTGCCCTCATATGACTGAAACAAGGCATTTTTGTCTGTGAATATAGTTTGCTATGCCTCCATGGCAAAAACAAAACAATCACAGAATGTCACATTAGTTTAAAAATTTTATGACACAGTAATGTTTCTCCAAACTTAAAATCTTTTTTAAAGTGGCTTGGAGAAAAAAAAAATAAAAGCAGCTTCCAGAGTGTTTCACTGGCACACTAAGCAATACACTCTAAGTCCTGGAGGTGAAATGTTTTTAGCATTTATGAGAGCTCTGGGCTTCCAGTTCTCATGCTGAGACAGCTATTAATGCATGACAGAAAGCATCTGTGATCTACTGCTTGCAGGGTTCAAACCCCAAAGCATCCAGAAAGTCTGTGCATAATCCTTCATTCACATGGCTGATTGACTGCACCACACATAAGTCACTGTGATGCATACACTCTGATGTGACAGGTCCAAAATATAACATACTTCATAAATTATTTGATCTTAATTAGAACAAGAGTCTTTTACTCAAAAATTTTCTTTTAGAAAAAGGCATAGGGCACTGAGAGATGTTCAGTCAGCATCAGTTCCCATAAAACAGCGACAATATATATTTTAAGCCTTTGCAGATATGAAGTGCACATTAAAAATAATGCTACTTTGAATGGGAAAATGTTTGCCATTCTAATTTCCCACTAAACCAGCCTGGAGCATCCTTATGAAACCAGCAGTCCTCTACAGGGAGAATAACAGCCCAGTCTTCTGTTGGAAAATTCCTGGTCCATTTCTTTGATGTCCAGGTTCTGTTAGGCTCTGTGTGAGCACACAGGCAAGTACTGGTGCAGGACCAGGGCCAAGCAGCTGCCCCGAAGTAAGGCTTTAACAAACCTTTCTGAATCATACAGCCTTCATCACATTAATTTTTCTACCCTGCACTGTTTTTTTGGTTTTTTTGTTCTTTTGGTGGGGTGTGGGGTTTTTTGTTTTGTGTTTTTTTTTTTTTTTTTTGTTTTTGGAGTTTTTTTATTGGAAGACTGGATCAAAACTGTCTAGCTGGCAAGAGAGTTCAGTCACTTCAGTCAGCCTGGAAGTATGTCTCATTTAAACTTGAATTTCGAGGAGGGCATATTTTCACCACTTTGGTCTGAGTAATATGATTACTTGTTTTCACCTGATGTGGCATTGGTGCCTGCTATCTAGCAGCTTTTCCCTGTTGATGCAGCTTCTGCAATTAAGATGTCAAGCTGATAAGCAGGGAAATTATGTAAGTGGTGTCTATGGGAATTCTGACTGGATGAAAATAAAGGAAAAGAAAAATGTGTAAAGATAGTACCTGGCAAAAGCATGCATCTTATAAGTAGAAAAGTATGTCTGTCTTTGCCAGCTTGTCTCAGAGCACAGCACGGCAGAACAGCCCGTGCTCTCCTATGCTTCGCCCTAGGAAAGCTTCAGGAAGGTCTGCAGCACAGCCTGTGAAGTGGCTTGTCACATTCCTGCGGCGGGGATTCGTCTTGCCTTTCTGAAGCAGCTGTTTTCATTGGGGAGTGGGGGGCTTTCTTCCGTAGGAGCTCTGCATTAGGGAGCATTAACTGCAAGTCTGAGCTGCTGAAAAACTTGTCTTGCTCATATTTCTGAAGTCACAGTATAGAAACATGGATGTGAGGCTTCATAATCTAGAGAACGATTTTCCCGGGGACTCTTTCCTTTGCACTTCAGGGGTGCTGGTTTTCCAAAATGCAGGTAACTCAGCTGGCCTGAATTGTAGGGGGAGGGTGGGGAACTCAAGCACAATCTTCCTTGAAAAGAGACAGCTAATGTGCACAGCCATCACATGCTCAGTTAAGTGCACTGCACAACTGCAACACCAATGCAGGGGGATGGGTTCCCATAACCTCAGCTCACCTAGAAAATCTGTGCATGTTCTCACGTGCTGGAAACACACGACTTGAAACACATGACAGTACATCTGGGAACAGATAAGAATAGCAATTTCCCTTACTGGCTAGATTAACAACTGTGGAGAACAGAGATTCATGTCCCAGAACCTGTTGAGGATTCACAAGAGAATTGTGATCAATTTTTATCATATTTGGGCTTGAATTCTCTAATGCATAGTCTTTTAAACCCACTTGATATGGGAAAAGCCCTTGATTTGATTATTTGCTTCCACAAAAACACATCACGTGTTTATTTTCACCAATTTTAGTTCACCTCAATGCACAAGCAGAACCTTTGGGTTACAGACTTGATAGAAACTGCACAAAAGAAATTAAAAAATAATTATTACAATTTAAAAACTTGCTGGACTTAAAATAGGAAAAAAATATAACTTGGGTTTGGAGTGCTTAGACTGAGAATTGGGGTACTACTACCTATGTGTTGAGTATGGACTCTGTGTCAGCCAGAGGCCATGACATTTGCAGAGAGAAATGCACATAAATTCCAAACAGCACATTAGATTATTTTAATGTCCACAGTTATAAATTGCAACAGGCTGCAATTTGTCCTAGTGACAATCCACACATCCGGTGCTGTCTGGGTATTTTAGTCTTGCAAATGCCTTTTTTCTCCAAATGGGTTGCTCAGTAGTAATGATTATTCAGAGAAAAGTGGCAGACAGGGTCAGGCAGCAGCAGAATGAAAAGTGAAAACTTGAAAGATGCTAGATGAATATTTATGCAGAGCAATCTTCACTCTCGAATTATGGCACATAATGGGATCAGCAAAGCTAACGGAATTCACGCTGCGTGAACTTCCTCTGTGAGAACTTAAGTTTAATCTGCACATAAGACTGACAACCCGTGAACACAGAGAAAACATTCAATGGCATGTAAAAACTTCATTGAAATAATTTTTCAGACTATATCAGTGTTCTGGCAAGGACAGAATAAACAGCACTTTTTTTTTAAGGCAGATTTTAAATCCACAGGCCACTTTTTTGAAATGGCATTCAAATACTGTCACAGCAGACTTTGTTCTTTTGTTTCATTGCTGATTTGGTATGTCCTACTGGCAACTGAAAAGCATCCATGGGAATTGAGTAATGAGGACTAGGATTTCAGAGCACTGATGCTCTCTTAAAGGCTGGTGATGACGAGAAGCAGCCAGCCAATGTTTTGCTCTGATATTGCAAGATTTGTTGGGGAATATTTTTCGTTGCAAACACAAATGCAGTTGGCTGACTTTGAAGAATCCATCTTATTTTGTAAAATTTTATTCTCAAGGTGTCCAAAACTCAGAGCATGTGGGCAGTGAAATCCATCCCTGTGCTGTAGGGTCAGCACAAGAGCTGCAGATCAGTTTACTCCTTTAGGAGATGCAGATTTAGTGCACAGATTAGGTCTGCATTTCATACATTCTGTGTTTTCTGTGAGCAGGTCACTACAAAGCCCGAAAAGCTCTTATGACGCATTACTATGCACAAATCCCAAAACAGTTGATCACCTGGAGGCTAAGTATTTATATATTAAGACAGATAACAAAACTTTTTTATGTTTATACAAGGGGTTTTTTTTTAAAACTTGCTTAGCAAGACCAGTCTTTTCCTTGATATTGCTACAATATGCTGACATTGTTGCTGGTAGGAGTCTTAATTTAAAGTATTAGAAAAACAGTTTTCATTACTGTCCTTTAGTGTTTTGTTTTCTGAACTAGAGGCCCTGCTTCATCCCTGTACTGAATGCTTCAGCACATGTCTAAGCCTTCTGAATTCAAGGATATATTAAAAAACTCTATTGAATCCAGAGCTCTGTGAGAAACTGGGAAAGAATGCAGTTCCAGCTATCTGAAATATCTGAACTCTCCAAAATACCCTCAGTATGTATTACCTAAGTGTTTATGTCTGATCTCTTTTTCTCAGCTTATATATCTATCATTATCCAAACGTATCAGAGGCACATCAGAGATAGCTGGCTACCTTATGTTTGACTTTAATTAAATGAGAATATACAAAATAAAAGATTTTGGCAGACTTTAGCCCATACCACTAATCCCACCTTTCTCTTCTGCTGCTAATTCGTTCAAGAAGCCAAGTCCTGCCTGGGGTCCTCCGGGCACACCAGCCGCTTTGCACGAGGGCCATATATATATTTTATTCTATTTATTTATTTTACATAATACTTTTCATTGAGAAATTTCCGATTTCCCCTAGAACTGCCCGAGGCGGTAGGGGGTTCCGGGTCCGCGGCGCGGAGGCGCACGGCATCCCGGTGGAGGCGCTCCTTTCCCGCACCCTCACCCTGGCGGGGCCTCCACCGCGGCGTGCCCGCTCTCCGGCCGCGCCCCCGCGACAGAGCACACACACCCCGAGCGCGACTGTTTGTGCGAGCTAAAAATAGACGGGAGCGCCTGACAACTGCCTCCTGATTGGCTGCTGCTGAGCGGCCGGCAGCCTATGGGCGTGCAGGGCAGGGGGCGCGGGGCTGGCGGGATGCGGGCAGGACGCGGAGGCAGCCCCGGCGGGAGGATGAGGGCGGGAGCTGAGGCAGCCCCGGCGGGAGGATGAGGGCGGGGGGCTCAGGGAGCACCCGGCGGGAGGATGAGGGCGGGGGGCTGAGGGAGCACCCGGTGGGAGCCGGCCATGCCCGCCTGTCCCCGGCCGCGAGCGGAGCCCTCTTTCTCTCGATCCCTCCGTGGCTCAATCCCTCCGTCCCGGGCACCGCCGCTTCCCCCCGATCTGTGGGGGCTGCTGCCCGCCCGCGCCGGCAGGGAGCGCTCCCGGCTGCGGCGTAGCACTACCGTCCTCGATTCTTAACAAAGGCAGTGCGCGGAAGAGTTAACTCCTTTACACGAGTGTCTTACCCGTCTGTTCTCATGTATTTTCATGAATTCTATAGACATTTCGTACACTTTCTTGTATAAAGTAGTATCTGCAGTGACAGAGCAAAAAATCAGGGAAACAACAGAAGTTAAATAGAAATGTATTTTTTTTCCCCCCCAGGGGGTTACCAATTAACAGTGTTAAACTAATTGCAGTGAAAGTTAGGAGAATGTCCTGAAATCTGTCTAATGAATGCATGAAATCTGTGCAATAAGTAGATGAAATCACTAATTTCACTGGAGGGAGGCACCAGCTTTGTACATTAACATATTTATACAGACATATGTAAAAAAAAAAATTAGCTAAATAAAAAAATAAAAATGTTTTAAAAATGCTAATAAATACAATTTTAAGTGGATTATAGTCCCAAGAAGTGTGCTAAGTGCACTTGGAAGGCAGAAACAGGAGCTGATTATCAGAGTGATACCTCCTAACTTATTCAAGCACTGGATAACACCTGGAACTGTTAAAATATCTTAGTCTTAAGAAGTGGTTTCACTCTTTCATATCTGTTTCTCAAGAACCTCTTTTCTCATGGGTACCACACATTCAGAGCATCACAAAGGTGTGAGTCAAGAGTGGCAAGGGTAAAAACTGTAAAAAAGGAAAGTGAAAGGAGGCTTTCTTCTGGAGCTTTGTATGTTCTGCACTGAACTTGTGCCTTGGCTTATACTGATACAAGGAAACAAGCAGTTCTGTGTTCTGGTCCATTTTAAATTAAATGGTTTGAATCTCCTAAAATAATTATTTTCTGTTGCTTTTACATTATGCACAGGTAGCCTTCACTACATGAGGATTATCTTGTCCATAAGAGCTGTTGGTGTCTTGTAATTTGCATACTAATTGCTCACAATCTTTAGCAGTAGAAAAGTTAACTGTCCATAACTCAAAGGAGTTCTTAATTATAAAATGAAAGTACTTCATGGCAAAGAGTGTGGCCAATAATTAGCTACTGCCGAGTGTCAAAACACATGTAAAATGAATGTTAACTGCTGGGAACAGAAGGAAGTTGATTTCTTCTGTGGCAGTTTGAGGTTTCTGGCATGAAAAAGAACATAATGGTTCACATATTCAGTTAGTTTCAAATGTAACAGTATTTTCTGTGTCGTGATGGCACTCAGGAGAAATAGTGTAAGATCTCTTGTGCTGAAAATTCAGAGGTGCTCTAAGTTATATGGGGAGGGACCATTGCCTACATGTGTCAGAGCACTTCTCAGGGCTTGAATCACAGTGGAACTTTTCCTTTGTGCACACACTCACTGTGCCTATGGGCAGCAGCAGAAATTTGGTGGGTTTTAACCAGTCCCACCACCTGATCATAGCCTCTCTTGTGCCATCACCTCACAAAGCCAGAATGAAAGGGTTAAGCCTTTTTAGCAGGGTAAATGTTCATGTTTCTTTTGGATTTGACTGGAGAATTTCTCATGAAAGTCATACATGTGAAACTCCTTCAAATTTGCGCTTTTGCTATATAAGAGAGTCCAGCTGGCTTTGGTTTTGCTATGTGCAGCTGCAGATACTTCCAAAGTTTAGAAAGGCATAATGACTTGGAGATATGTGCCTAAAAAAGTTTATACAGACATCTAATACAACATTTGCACACTTTTTGTACCACAGCTTGAAGATCTATCAAAACACCAGAAATAACTTTTTTTGTTAGTCCATCAATGAGTACATTCTCAGCTTTTATTGTTTTACATACATTGGCTTAGGACTTTTAACTTTCTGTTTTCAAATTTATCTCACCCATGTTTTTAATTTTCATCTTAATATTTGTCATTTATTTTATTTTCAGTACTATTTCTTGTAATAATTTTGTGTATAACTTCAGTATCTTACCTTTCATAACTTCTGAATAGCGATTCTATGGTGACATGTCTTGCTGTTAATGTAAATGTGGTATTTTGTGTTGATTAAGGTATAAAGTTCTCAAGGGCATCGTGTGTATAATTTCTTTTCCTACAATGTTTTGCTTAGGCCTTTTCTGAAATGCCTGTTATATATTTTCTTTACCTTTCTATACAGTGAATCCCTCTGGGCTACTTTTCTGAGAGCTCTAATTATAGTGCTGTCTCTAAGACAATTACATAATTAGGTGGTTTTCATTTTCCTTCTAAATTTGGTAATTACAACAAAAACACTGAAATGTCTTCATATCAGCCGCAATATGAAGAAACTCAATCAATAAAAGAAAATGTACCTGGAAGAGAAACACAGTTGACAAGATTCTACCAATAACCAATAGATATAAAATTAAAATTAAAATAAATAGAAAGAATTGAGCTTTCTGGACTCTTTGAGGCTGTTATTTTAAATAATAAATCTTTTGATGATTGCAAAAATGATGCAAAAGTGATTCTCTAATGAAAATTCATAAATATAATTGCAGTAATTAAACTTCTCCTCAAGTATGGTAGAATAGAGTCCAGAAAGGACAGATGTTTAATTGTTTTATAATTTTCCGTATTTAATATTTTAAAGATAGATTTTTTTTTTTTTGCTCTTCCTGCTTCTAGCACTACCTCAGTCACGTGTGTCTACTTTTCATGTTTTATTGAAACAGATGGCATATCTCCTCTTTCAAGGCTCAGACAAGGGGGGGCGTAGGAAATAGGGTAGGATTAAATTATTTTGAAAAAAGAAGACATCTTTCTCATATCCCATTTCTCATACACCTGTTAGTCTTTCAAGCACGCAGTGAGAGTAAACACTCAGAAACAGGGCGTGTGTTTTGGTTGTGGTGTTCTGAGAACCCTGCCCTGTTCTTCAGTATTCAGTTCCTATGACTACCTGTTTTTCAAAAACAGAAATCTAAAAGTTATCAGCTGAGCTTGGCAGAGCTCAACAGCAATACTCCTACCAGCCACAAAGGGAGCAGAGTAAGCATTTTTTCTAGCTCTATTAGAAAACTTCTCCCCTAATTCCACCAAAGTCAACCAAGGCTCAATGCTTTTGAGAATCTGGTCACCCCTTAAAGCATATGAGTTTGGCAGTCGGATTTTCAGCTTTTTATTGTGAAGGTACTGGACAAGCTGAATTTGTACAGAAATACTACAAAGTTGGGGTTTCCAGAATTTAATATATGAATATATGTTCGGAGGAAAGTTTGGAATGCTGTGAGTAAAATGCATTTTTTCTGGCCTCTGGATTCTGTATTTATCATACATATATGTATGAAACATTATCCGGTTACCATGCAGTGCGGGACTTGTGAGTGGAACAGCAGTGGCATGCCTGGAAGTCCAGGTGAAAGAATGCCTTAAAGGGGTTAAGAGTTCCCGATTCAGTCAGAAGTTTCACATGCAGTTATGCTGCCAGCATCGGTTGGTGTTCAGGCAAGTATTTGTGCTGTTTGATGAATTTCCATTGGATCCTGCAGAAACATCTGTTCAATGCATGCCTGAGATGTTTCTATCAGAGTAGCGCCTATGAGGATTTTTAATTTTAACATCTACTTTAACTAAATTAATACAACAGTTGCATAAAATGTACAAGACATTTATTTGGGGGTTCAGTCCTCACTGACTGCTGGTAAAACAGATTTCCCAGAGCATGGAGAATTCTCTATTTGTGTCAGTATGCTTGTGCGAATAACATGGAACTTGATGACAGAGGAAACCTCGTCAGGCAATCATTTTAAATTATCCTCTTTCTTCATGTGAACATCAGTCATAAAATTGAGACCTTCAGGACGTGTTTTAAAATATATTTTAAGAATGCTGTGATTCTAAGGCTATCATTCACTTCCAGATTTATGGTAAAAAAGTAAAAAATGAAGTACCTGCAATTTAGCATTTAAATCAATCTCTGAGTTATGGTGAAACTCAGAGTGAAACCTATCCTGGTAGTCATGAGTGTCTAGCTTTTTCACGTGACATGGGGAAGGATTAAATGAGTCAGGGGTCTCAATCAGTAAAACAAATCCTGTTTTGCCAGAGGTCTCCAGGCACCTTTTTGGTGCATACTGGATTATTTTGAGACACAAAGCATCAGAAATTTGAGCTGGCATAATGAAATGTGTACAGTTCAGAGCTGTGCAACTCTTAACTCCATGGCTGTCACATGGCTGTGATGTGTGGCCCATTAGCTAGTCTGTGGTGTTCTGTTAAACCACAAAAGTGGTACTGTTTTCAGTTTCAGGCAGGGGAGCAATCCACAAGAAACCTGAAAACATTTGTGGATATTTGGCTTCAGAACCTGGGAAGTTGGTTTGAATGATCAAATTCTTGTATGATCTTTTGGGGGGCCCAAACATGAATGTTTGAGGTTACATTTCATCTCAGAAATTTAATAGGCAAAATCAAATGTTTCTCTACTTTTCCCGTAGCTACAGTTTATAGTTGTATCATAGTTTTTGTGGTAAAAAACACTTCAGATATCAGATTTTTGTTCAACATTCACATTGCCACTCAACTTTCAGTGAGCAGCCCCAGCTGGCAGAGTGCCAAGAAGGTGTCAGTACAAATTCACATTTGAGAAGACAGAAGATCTCATGGGTATGTTAAGATTCATTATTGATCAGAACTTTGTCTGCACAAATTCAGGTTATTATTTTCACTGGAGTCAGGAGTCATACTGCTTTGATGAAGAAGTAACTTGGACTTTATCCAGCTATTGATATTTCTAAAGTGATGATCTGGCTCTAAATCTGGCCGCAATGATGCATTGCCTCACCATGCAGATCTTATTACATGTGCCTGTCATTAGTAATACTTCTGACTTCGACTTTTGAATGCCTTGAACACAGAGCCTAGTGGTTTCTGTTCTTAATAGGTTCTGTGTGTAAGGCAATCCTTTTAGTCTTGTATAGTGTTTCCAGTGGGTGCTTACTACTGACAATCATGCAAAAAAGTTGCTGGATGTGCAAAATGCGCCACTTGGGAGAACTTTGCAGTACCAGAATGCTTTTATATAAACAGGTAACCTACACTGGTTTTCACCACAAAAGTTCTAAATTTAATATTAAGTTCAAAATGACATGTCATTGTCTTAAAAAATTCTAATTTCTCATATTCATAAATGTCTCTGTATTACTCACTAGTATGATGGACAAGTAAAAATTTTTACTGCAGCACAGAGGATTCCATAGTTAGTGGTCAGTGGGTCTTTTCTTTGTTAGAGTTTGTATGAGTTGATGAAAATGTCAGTGAGATACAAAATTAGTAATGAATCCTGGTTTAGGTCTGGTGGTTTTGGCTGCCAGTGAGTGTACCGCCTTCAGTTCATGGTGTGTGACAACACCTGTACCACTGCAGCAATACCTGTGTTCCTGCAGAGCTCTGGCAGAGCAGCCACTGCAGATCCACCCACACATCCCGCATTGTGACACTAAAATGCAACCCAAGCAAGGCTTAAGTGAAGTTGCTTGGAGAGCAGAGGTGGTCTGAAAGCCAGTGTTCCCTTTTTTATGCACAGGCACTACTATCAGTTCAGTGCTTGTCTGACTGCTTAGCCAGTGTAGATAATCAGAGGTCACATGACATTTCTTTTGCAGGGCTGAGCAATATTTCAAGTAAAAGCTTGATGACTGGATTACATGTGCTTGTCCCTTCAAGTGAAATTTTTCTCACTAAATTCAGATGCTGGCTTTACAGATCTCTATTCTAGGTCACAGCCATCTCATTTTACTGTACATGTCTGTGTGTAGTGTGCTATTGTATGCTACATTATGCAAGATGTCAATGTTTACCATTGCAGACACTCGTATTTATAGTTTGAATGCCATATTTCAAATTAATGCAAAATATGACTGCATTACACTTTGCATGCTAGTTTACCATGAGTACATTTTTTTCCTATTCACATTAATCTATTTGTGATGAACAAGCCTGTTCAAGAGCTTGGTCTTCAAGCTCATTAGTAACAAGAGAAGTACATGAGATTCTAAAATGAGTACTGTCTTAACACTTGTTCAGCTTAACTCACTCTCAGGGATGTCGTCAAAGTCTGATTTTGGAAGAAATCTTGTTGATGTCATATTAATTCCATTTGGGATATATGTGATAATAAGAAAAGGACATTTGTTAGTATTTCATTATTTAAGGTTATGTCCAGGCTTTCTACTATGTATGTAGTAGAAAGCCTGGATATAACCTTAAATAAACCATTTTTGTGTATTTTTCATTTGTTTATATATTTTCAGGCTCTTGCCTTTTGCCATTTACCCTATGTTCATGCAGTCAACTCGAAGAGTCATCTCTGCAAATAGAGTAATTTTTGCTTTCTTATTTTATTTGTCATGAGCAACAAAACCCCTAAACATAATTCTAGCTTTATATACCTTTCTAAATACATTTTGTACATAGTATAGAACCAGTAAACTCTTTGGCCTGGTTGAATGGATTTTCTTGTTTGTTTTTCTTTCATTATTTTAAATAAAGGTAAATTAATACGATTTAAAACTTTCCACTAAAATATTCATCAAGCCTCACTTGGGTGCATGAGAACAAGAATATCCCCACTTTAGCTTTATTTTTATTTAAAAGCATTGAAATATTATTTAGTTGAAACCTCAAGCAAACCAAATCATAGCAGTGCCTTCCCTCTCTGAGTCTTACACTTCACCCACCACAGAAATTAGAATACGGAAAAATAAAAAAATCTAATGTCAATGAGATAAAACTAGCACAATCCAAAGAAAGATAATTACATTGCTCAGCTATCACAAGGGCAGCATAAAAAAAATGAAGTGACTCATCTCCCTTCACAGGCACAGCCTGCTCAAACATACATATATAATTATTTATTTGTATGGGTTTGATTCTTTAGCCAAATGTCTCTACTTTATAATGTGCTTTAACCACTTGGGGATTTTTGTTCAAAGAGTTAATTTATAGTTTTATCATTGAACCACAGAAAACTGTTCTGGGCTCCAATGTAATTAAGTCGCATGCAAGTGCTGTATATCATTAAATCTTACTCTGTATAAGTACATGAGTTCAAAGACAGCTCTCCTGCAAAGATAAGATGCAATATGCAGTGATCAAGGGCTGATTTCTAGTGAAGTCATATTCCTTACCAAACAAGTGTATCAGGCAAGACTATGCTCAGGACCTCAACATCAGAACATTTTCATATAGAATTGTAATTTTGACTTTGGAGGTAAGTGAACAACAGATTTAGACAATTTCTTAAAGGAAAATGACTCATATTTATAATTCCTAAGTGTATTTTTGAGAGTTTGTCCTGTGATGTTATAAGCAAAATCTATAAAAATTGCAATATGCAAAAATATTGTGCAGGAAGAACACTGGTATGGAATCTTTGAATAATAAGTGCTATTGGTTTTTAAAAATTGACAAAATATGATACTCCCACTAGGTGGAGAGTCTGAAATAAGAAAGAAAGATTTTCAGGGTTGGAGATACACTTTTGTAGAGAATTTTTATGCAATCCTCAAGCTGAACAAAGTATAACAGTTTTGCCTTATAGAACTTAATGTAAATTTTGAGGCTGAACAAATAGTATTCATGCTAATTTAGTACCTTTTTTTTTTTTTTTTTAAACTGGAAGTTATTCTTGGGTTTTGGACAGTGTGTTAGTGGTTCATATTTGCTGAAGTTACTTGAAGGAATTTGAATTTTTTAATTTTTAGCCAGTGGGTTATTTACAAGTTGTTTCTTTTGACTGTTTGCCCTGTTCTATCGGTTCATTCTATTGAATCTAATTAATCAGTGTAAATTCCAATATGTGCAATGCCTACCAGAGTAAATGAGAAGAACCCTTTTGCTTCTCTAACTGGCACCAGGAAGTACATTGGCAAATCAAACTGCACTGACATACTCTTACATCTTTGTTGAAACAAAAATGAGGAAAAAAGATAAATCTAGTAAAAATAGATATCTTTGTGATATTAGTACAAAACCCAGAAATCTACTGTTAAAATAGGAAACTTCCTCAGCTCTGTGAAAGTCAGACCATTGCAAATAGCAAGATTACAGAGTGAAAATAACTGTAAACAAAAAACTTGCTGACTGCTGTCATTTTTTGTCAATCTCAGCAAGACATATCTACTCGCAGGCATGTATCATATAGTGACCCACTTCCTAGAACTGATTTTTGCTTTTTGCTTTTTTTTTTTTTTTTTTTTTTTGCAAATCTTTTGAAAAATTAGTTCAAAGGGAATAAAAAGGGTGGTGACACTGGTTGAACTTCCTGTAATCTAACTTGGCTGAGGAAATGAGGCTGTTTGGTACAAGTTTCCGCCTCAGTTAAGGAGGTAAAACAAGCCCTGTCAGAAATTAGTCCAGCCAGTCCAATGATAGGTCTGTGTGATAGGTCCTTTGAGGCTATGAGTTTGTTTCTGCAAACTAGAGATATGAGCTTACTTAGATGTAAATCCTCAGTATGGATATGAGATGGTGCCAATGCCAAAAGAGATTGGGAAACCGTCATGGGTTCAGTGCAGATGCACTGATGCAGTCAGAGCAGCTGTGGAAGAGGCTGAGGAGCTGGAGCTGACTCAGCTGGGAGCAGAAGTGTCTTTTGAGTAGGCATATGAGGCAGCCTTGAGAAGATGGAATCAGACTCTTCACAATGAGGTAACATCCACAGGTTGAAACAAGAGCAACTGAGATGGAATATAGGGAAAACCTTTCTCAGTCAAGCAGTCCCTTTCAGTCGGAACTGTGATCCAGTTTTACTGGAAGGTGTTACTAACCAGGTGTACTGTTGAGTGCATTGTTGGATCTCCACTGCTCTCTTCTATCTTATGAAATCATTAAAATGTTAGAAACCAAAGTCTCAATGCTGCTGTAAAAAACGTTGACACAGTCCACCAATTGAAGATACTCTATAGCAATCTATCTGGTTGAGAGCTGTTAGTTTTAGGCTCATTTTACATAATCACAAATATGTGACATTACAACATTCCATTTTTTTTCTGTATTTGGTGTGTTTATGTTAACATCTGAACAATATTCACCAAATTTCACTGTGACTTTTATGAGCTTTCAAGTAAAAATGCTAAGCCTGATCACTTTTTAATCTTTACATCTGTAGTGCCATTATTCTCTCACAGCCAGCTGACGTAGCTGTTTTAACACAGGTACCTTGACATGTCTTGTTCTTTTCTGCTTTTCTGTTTCTCAGAGTTCCCCTACTCATCTCTGATCGGTATTGCTAAGATAATGAGTTTAGCACCAATCCTGAAATAGGTCACAAATGAAGCAAAGTTCTCGTGGCCTCTATGAATCATATCCTTCTTTGAAAAAAAAAAATCTACACCCAGAATTCTTTATTCCTCACAATACAGAATCTAACCCATCACTGCTAAAAAAAAAAAAAAAATGAGGTCAATAAGTTAGAAATGTATTCAGAGACCTAAACCTGTTGATATTTCCAGCTGGTTAAATATGCCTTCTTATTGTTATGGTTCCTCCTGAGTTTCCATGTGAGAAATCACCATGTGCAGATTAGCATACAAAGATAACAAAAACAGAAGTTACAAATTTCAGACTTCAAAAGAAGGAACTGAAAATGCCCTCTCAAGATGAAAATCAAAGTGACAGCTTAGCCATGAGTAGTCCATTACCACTTTTGGAAAGATGATATTCTGAGGAGAAGTACAGTGCACTCAAACAGGATCAGCTTCACATAGTTTCTGACAGCTGTATGACTGATACAACCTGGAAGAAAAAAAGAAAATATTAAAAAAAATCTAAAGGTTTAATTCCACCTTTCAGACAAAATACAGCTTGAATCTTGTTTCATGAGTGGTGGGATGGTAAGGGACACAGAAGCAAGACCTTCTTGCATACTTTTTTCAAAGGCCTGTGATGCCTGAATTTTAGTTCAACATAGCAGATGATGGATTGCCTAGGGAGGTGAGGCTGAGTTCTGGGTCTGTGAAAAAACCCAAACTCAGGACAATCAGATATTTTACTTTGCAGATTTTTCTGTTGTCCCTCTTACAGCTTCCTTGCCTCCTTTTATAGGAATACATTCAGCAAAGAGGTGGAGTCTGACTGCATATTTGTTCAGACCCTCAAAGGATCTCTAAAATGCTCATATTCTGGCTATTTCAAAAAACTAGCTTAAGTCAGAAGGACAACTTGAGTTCTCCATGGCTTGATGGATTTTACCAATACTAGTTCTTGATTTGATTGTCTTCATTTCTAATCAATGCAAACATGTTCCTGTCATAAATGATCTGTGCTGATTTCACGCTATAGAAACAAAACATTTATGAAGAAAAGCTCCAAAATAGTTAAAATATTCTTTGCATAATGACTCAGAAGCTGCATTTTGCATAGTCAGCCCTCCATTCAGTCCCTTCCAGGGAACTGTTGGGTTCACAGCTACATTTGTGTGCTTTGCATGGAACAAGGCTCTTTGGAAAGCTGCCTAAGTTAAATCTGCAGAGATTTGTTTTGCTCTGGGAGGAAGGCACACAAAGACATTTGGAGTAGAAGGTGGAGATTACTGACTCCATATGCAATACTGAAAGCAAATACAGACTCAAACCATGCTTTCCCTTACCTTTTGCATCATCTCTGTGTGTCCCAGTACCACATGGGTTTTTTTACTTATTTCATTATTGTTTTCTCATTTCTGCTATTACTGGGAGGTTTTTTGGGGCTTGCTGCAGCACCAGAGTGCAACTGTAGTTTCAGAAAAAACTCCTTCAATAAGAAAGCCAATAAAAGGTGACCTTAAGCCTAAAGGAATACGTCTGGTGGAGCGCTTGCTTCTGCATCAATAGTTTGGAGGGCATACTGTTGATGGTATCACTGCCTTTAGGCTCATCACCTCTTGCTTTTTTTCTCATCTGGGGGATTATCATCTGAAGAGATTCTTTGAGTCACATACTCCTTAACATGTGCGACAAAGGCCAGAAACCTACCTCTACTATACCTCTTCTCTGTGATGCAATAGAGATTTTTCCACAGAGCACCAGCAATGCAAAGATAACTGAGAAGAGTTTCTGGATGTCTGTTGGTCTCTGCTATCCTCCAAAGATCTATCTGAAGGCAGCATGGCTGGATGTGCCCTGTCAGACACTGGTTCCAGTCCCAGAGCTGTTCTTTAAGGTGGCGCACAGGGCACCTGGCATCTCTGAAGCCCTGTGGGGCTGTCAGTGGGCAGAGAAGTGGTAAATGGATGTCAGAAGACTTCTCTGAAAATTGATCCATAGCTGAGAGGGCCAAAGCCCTCACTTCTGGCTGGAAAAACAATTCTGTGTCTCACAAAGAAGTGAACAAAAACTACTTTGAGCTGAGATAAGGGATTGCATTTCTCTCACATCTGTGTTACTCTTTTCCAGGGAATGGCAGAGTCCATGATTATGAGTCTTGATTTTTGAGAGGAATGCCTCTTGAATCTACTGATGTGCATGATGTGATACAGAACACTGAGAGATAGGGGTAGAATTATAAAATATATCTCTAACCTAAAACTGGAACTCAGATTTTAATTTAACACTTAAAACAAGATAAGGGTTTTTTTAATGCTTTCTATTTTACTGAAAGAGAATGTTTGGTAGCACTGGGCATTAGGAGTTAGGGTTTGCAAGAAGAATTGCAAGAGAAATGACAGAAATAATTGCCATTTTCAGTACACATTTCTAAAGACAACCAGTAGCCAAGAAATAAAAATGCATTTTAATCAGATGACAAAAAAAAAATCTTTTTTATTAGACTCTCCTCTGATGTCCTTATGCCACCTATGATTTTTTTTATAGTATTCCTAAAACCTCTTCAGTTACCTTTTTGTAATGATGAATTTGAGGCCATGGTATTGCCTTTACATCTGTTTTGATCTTTAAATCTGTTATAATGACCTTTTCCAAAGTCCAATTTAATGTCTGTAAGGTTTCTGAAAAAAAAGAGAAACAAATTAGGAGAAAAAAAACCAAAAACACTAGCCTTAATTTAAATAAGGTTCAGAATTACTATATGGGGCAGCATGAGTGCACATGAGTGCAGTCAGGAAATTTGAGGGAAGGAGGACCACAGAGAATGAAAAAGGAATGTGATAGTGTGTGATGTCCATGTCTATTGCCTACGGAAAGTTTTCCAAGCATAACTAACACTTAGTTTTTAGACAGCCAAATGCTTGACATTACAAAATGCACTGTTCAGCATTTGGGATTTTCCAGGTAAACTGAATTTTCTTATGCTAGGTGTCTACCTGGAGGGTTTTTTTGTCTTCATATGGTTTAGCTGGTTTTGTAAAAGTTGTTCTCTTTGCCTACTTGAGCCCTTCAAGAAATTTAAAGTACCAGGGTGAGGAGGGAGGACATGGGGGGGTTGGGGGTGTGGTGTGGAGGGAGGGAAGGGGGAGTGCGGAGAAATGAGTGTCTGTTTAAACATTTTTCTTGTTCTCTGTTATCCACATGGGAAGAAAGCCATTCAAGTTGGATGCCAGTGGCACAGAGATATGATCTAAATAAGCGGGGCAAAAAGGTGAGAAGTTGAGACTAGACATTGTTGCTGCAGTGAAAAAAAAAAAGGTTGCTTTTGAATGCTGGCACTTTCTGAGAAGGGAAAGACAGATAGATAATAGGGAAAAGACAAGTGATTCTGGGAATCAGTGATGAGGAGAAACAGATACCATACAGATCAACCCTTGGTGGAAAACAAACATGGAACATATTCTTAAGATTGGTGAAGTGATGCTTGATCCCATGGAATTATGGTGTCTCATTAGATTTCCTTAACCCTTTTTACTTTAAAATTGTAGAGTTAATAGTCTTTTAAAGGTAGTTAAGTAAGTGTAGCCTCTCCACACATGGCACTTTAAAAGAGCCATGTTTTATGGGGTTTTACCCATATGTAAGTGAATTGTCCTATCTGTCCACTTCCATCACCTGAGCTGTAATACCTGGAGTGATATTCTCCACCATATTACATAGCTGAGAGTAAAGAAAACATTCCGAAGTGTTGTCAGTGGTAAGAGCTCTACAGAAAAGTGCTTTAACAAAAACATTTCTAAAGAAAACTGATATTCCCTCAAATATTTTAGTATAATAAAAGAAAACTATAAAATCATTAAATTATTAGCAGTACCTTTTGAAAAGAAACCTTAATGATTTAAAAAGAAGGGGAAGAAATATCATAGCAACCTTTTAATAATTTCAAACAAAATACAGTGACTAACAAATAAAAATGTCATGAACTTTTCTGGCTACAGAAATCCATAAGAAGCTCAGAAACAGTTGGTGTCATTTGTTTAGTTCATCCGTATTAATAGAGACCTCATTTGTTTCACTATTAAGAATTTTTTAATTGGCTCAAATATATGCTATTTGTTTTGATTTTGTTTCACATGTTTTCCTGCCAAAGAGTGTCTCAAAGTTCCATTCTTTCAGAGAGGAAAAAGAAGTCTTTAGAAATAACTTCTCAGTTCTCTTAATGGCAGTATTTGAAAAATCTGGGTACAATGGGACAGGAAAGTTGAAAACCCAAGACGTCACTATGCTTCTTTCACCCATATTCAGTCATCTTGTCATATCTGAGGAGGGATTCCTGAATTCACCAAATCAAAAAAAAGGTCATTTTTAGAAACTCTGGCTTATTGGTATACTTTTAGATATTATCTTCTGAAAAACAGCTTTAATCTGTTTGTATAGTGCATTATCCTTGAAATAAAGAGCTGAAGAATAAGTAATCCGTTTCTGTACAAAAAACCTTGATGCCCCCATAACTCTTCCTGCAATGCTCAGTCACTTTAATCTTTTGACACTGTTTCCTTGTATTTCAGAGTTTAATTCAGATATTGCTGCAGGCTACAGAGTTCACCAATAAAACCCTTCTTTGAAGAAGCACATTTTCCTGTGCTGGATACTCACAGCACTGAATATCCTCTGTGGTCCCCCGGTGGAACCATTATTGAACTTCTTCCACTGAACTTCCAAAGTTCTTCAGTTGAGCTTTGAGCCTTTTCTAGCCCAAACCTTGAACATCTTCTTACCAAGCTTCTTACTGGTGACCAAGGGGTTAGCAAACACAGGGCTTGCAAGCTCTACCTGGTTTTTGGCAACTGCTTTACTAGTGTTTACTTTTCCTGGTGACATCACTGATAAAGAATTTTCACTTGTTTTAAAACAGGTATGAGGACCCTTTTCTAAAAGGAATCCATATTTTCCATTTAAGTCTCCTGTGTAGCTTTCTGGTGGTACTGGCAGGCAGGAATCATCTGCAGGCCCCACTTCCAGTTCTGCTGTGGGATCCCTGATTCCTTAGTTGAACCCTTTACGTTGTTTGATGCTCACATTTTTATGTGGACAATGGAAAGGGTAACTTATCTTTCCCCTTGTGTCTTATACTGAGGGCTCATTGTAAAAGATGTCAGCGATCACCTCTTGAAAATCTCACAGATTTTATCTCTGGTCTCTATTGTGGCTTTACTATTTAGGGATATAAATGTCATTCTTTATATTTTTTTGAACCAAAATGCAATGTGCTGAGCTCAGAAGTACTAGATATCATTATTATGAAGAAAATAGTTCCATTATTATGAAGAAAATACTTGCAGATATCCAATGGTTCAGTCACTGTGAGGTAAAAGTATTGTGAGGTATTGCACTGCATTTCCCATCCTTCTCTTTGAAGAAATCAGTATGTCTGTACTTCCTCGACCCAGTGACATTTTTTTGGTATTTTCATATTCAGCCTTGTGTATACATCCAGAAACAAAAACCGTATTATTCACAGCAGCCTTGGTAATTGTTAGTGTGAGGAGAAAATTTGTATAATTCCAGCTACCAACACTAACACAGGAAAATAAGAGAAAAGCAATGTTGTGTATTAATCTTACTAAACTGCAATTTGCTTTCTCAGCAATCAGAGCTGTACACTGATGCAAATCAGACGCTTACGTAATGCTTTATGCAAGGATGGTGACAAGAGCTGCAGTGATAAAAATACTCTTGCTGTTCAGACTGTGTTGTCCTTTCACTGAAAAATAAAAAACACAAAACAAACAAACAAACAAACAAAAAAAAAAAAACCACAGGCAAATTAACTGCTTGAAATGGATAATTCTAAAGTGGCCCAAGAGTCAAACACATCTCTGTTCTATGCTGACTTTTCACCTAATTCTTTTTTGTAGGGTTTCTTGTTTTGATGAGATGAACATCTCCTTTTCCATGCCACATCTTGGGACAGCTCTGTCATACTGGATGCACATGCATGCATTGTGCAGAGTGGCACATGGCTAAGATTAGGATGTGGTCTTTAGCTGGCATGATGATGAAAAGGCAACTCCTAATCTAACACATGTGCTCCTGCACCACTATGCATCCTGACTTAATACAAATTATAGCATTTATGTCTGGCCATATAATAGCTCTTTTTCAACAGAGCCATGCCAGGAATCAGATTTGAATCTAATCTTGGTTCCTTTAGTTAGTTAGTATCAAAATAAGCATATGTATATTAAACACATCTAATTCTGGTTAAAATCTCTAAAGAGATTTTTTTTTCCTCTTATTTTTTCTTTCTCTCTTATCCTTTTGCAAAGGTCTAGTCTTTGACAGATGTGCCAAAGAGCACATCAAATATTAAAGACTTTGTTGTAAATCAATTTATTTAGAACTAGTTAATGTGATAGCCTAATAGAAACTGTATTAAAAGAATTTAGTGCCCAATTACATTGTAAAAATGTGGTGTGAACTTTTTACATTTCATATATTCAGGGGTATTGAGGACAAAGATGGTAGAACTACTGTAACCAACTGATTAGAGATATAAAGATATATCATAGTAACTCTTTTTTCATTGCTAGATGACATGCATAAGCATCAAAGCTGGCTCAACCAGCCTTAATCATTTTGAACTGATTATTTTGTCCATGTTTCTTCTCTTAATCTTACTGTAGTATTAGACTAGGCAAGCAACATTTAATGCAGAGTGAATTCAGTCAAAGTTAGTAGCAAATTGAAATAAAAGCTTCTTTGAAGCTTTGTGGTAATAGCAGAAACAAAACTGAATATATTGAGTTTGGAGAAAAAACACTGAGATTATTCTTATACTAAAAAGAATGTTTATAAGAATAGTAATCTGTAGAGTTTTTTTAAGTACCTGGAGCATGCTCCTTTTCAATACAATATTTTTAGAACAATGTGAAATTAGTATAGTTGTGTAAATAGTATAACTAAGGCCAAATTGTGAGCAGGGCAGAATGTAAGATGGTAAAGAAGAAATGGTATCAGTAATTTGGATGATCTTTTCCTTTCATCCATATTTCTCCTGGAGTCACCAAAAGCAGAGTTCTTTAGATGCAAATAGTGATAAATGCAGCATCAATAGCTGCATGAAGCCAGGAAAGGAAACAGGAGAAAGAGGACAAAAGAGAAAGCAATGGTTGAAAAAGTACCAGGTATATTTGTCCAAAAGTTGATACCATACATATAGCCAGTGGTACAGTATTGTGAATATTTGCATCATATTGAGATCATGCTGTGTTGGCTATTTTTAAAGCACATAGAAACGAGAATTTGTATCTAAAGTATTCTGAGCATTTGAGATAGAGAGGGTTTGGAAGAAAAGCAGGTGTCTATCATACTGTAGATTGTGGTACTGATCTGGTTTAGATTGTGGTCTGACTGCTGGGAAGAAACAATATATTTTAAGTCTATTTGTATCTGAAATGGTTTACCCTATGACAGAATTCTGATCAGTGGCAGAGCCAGGAATAAACCCAGGTTACCTGGGAAACTAGTTTATTTCCTTATCCTCAGGTAAACTTTTTAAATATATTGTTGTCATAAATTAGCTGAATGAAATCCGCTCCTACCTCTCTTTGTTTTAGATATTTAGGGGCATTTATTGTATTTTCACATTATCTGACTTCCCATAGTTTTTCCAGTATATTAACACTCTCACCAGATAATTAAATCTCTTTCCCACAAGGAGCTCTGTGTAAAATATTGAAAAACAACCTAAAAAGAAATGGCAAGTAAAAACTTGATAACAGCTGTCATATCTTATGTCATATGCATCCTCTAACTCATGATGCCATGATTAAAAATAAAACATTGATGAGAATTATATTATGTCTTTCAAAACTGCTTCTATTATAGGTGAAAATTATATGGAAGACAGTCAAATACTAAAGAATACCTTTTCTGAGCTTCTACTACAGTCATAGATTCAATTGAATTGGGACACTGATGTAGCATTTTTCTCCTTTTCTATTTAATAAAATTTGAAAAATAGATTTACTTTCTCACATGAAATATATTCAATAGAGAGATGCATCTTAATGTAGCACTGTGTATAGCTGTTTTTTTGGTATGCTATTGCTCATGACCACCTGAAATATACTGGAAAAAGTAAACAAGTTAACACAAAAGGTTTCTGTATTCATGTCTGGAAAAGGGAGGTAATTAAGTACCAAGGGCATGGCAAAAAATGTTCTTTCTGCATCATTTTGAAGGCTGCTTTTTTTTCTGAAAAAAAAAAAAAAAAAAAAAAAAAAAAAAAAAAAAGGTTATCCTGAGAGGAGCCCAGCCCCAAAAACTGGAGTTTAACTCTGCTGCCTTACAGAGCCACACGGGCTGAAATCACAACTTGAGCTCCTGCTTCAGAAACAAGAAAGTGTATTTGGGACATTGGCTGGCACCAACATTATTTCCTCTCTCTAGTCACTTGTTCCAACTGGGTATCTCACATGAGATGTGCCGGGAGAGGAGATGTCATAATTTAAGATTTTGACCATTATAAGGATTTCTCCAGTACCACTTTTAATTCCTGTTTGGAAAATCAAGGTGCAATATTTTTCTTGGGACAAATTTCACATTGCCAAGTCAAAGCTTTTGCTTTTAACTCTGCTGCTTCGACACTTGATTTTGTGAGTCAGAGGGTTACTTTGCACACTGGCATCAAGGAAGATGTTTTGCACTGATTTCTGGAATTATCCTTCATGAACTTATTTGTTTGCAGATGAAACTCTGTCACGTATGCATTTGTCATGACGTTGCTGTCACTGATAGAATGTTGATTGGCAAGAGATTTCTCCTAATTTTCAGGAAAATTTTGACCCCCAAAAGGATTAACTTTATATCTATCTTCCTCACAGCTTCAAGAGTTTCATAAAATGGCTTCAAATTCTAATGTGTTTTTCTGTTATTATTACTCCCTCTGTCCCCAGAATAAGTTTGTAATGAGAGTTTGTTATGCTGTTGCTATTACTCATTATCCACAGACAGAAATGAGAACTGACCATGGCACAATATAAATCCCTTCCCATTCCAGCACCTTTAACTTAACATGAATAGAAGACAGCAGTATATTTGCTTGTTCAGGCTCTGACAAGAATGAGAAGTGGGACAAGGAGGCTCAGTTTCCTTCAAGGGATATGTTTTGAAATGTCTAAAGTCATAAAAATCTCAACCAACTATTTTTAGATTTTAGATTAAGAATTATACAATTGTTTTCTAATTTACCAGTTTTTAAATCTAAATATTCACCAGCAGAAAAACTAAATACACTTTTCACTGCATCTTGATCCTACAAGAAACTGGCAGACTGCTTGTGAAACCAGTAAAGGTGGCAGCATACAAAAAGACACCCAGCACATGAGAGTCATTCACAAACAATCCATAAAATTTTCCCTTCTCCAATATAATGTCGGCAAAGAAGTGTGTTTGTGCTGTTTATGGTAACAATTGTCAAAGCTGGAATGAAAAAGGGTTCATTGTGTGAACTTGGTCCAATGTGAGCAGAATTGTAAGGATTTTTGTATGTCTGCACCATCTCCAGTTCATTACATCATAGTTTGAAAATTTCCCTGAGAGGGAAAAATGATATTCCTAATTTATAGTTGCTGCTACTTCAAAAGTGTTGTCCTAGATTTCTTGTTCCTCGGCCATCATCATGGCATATGCCAATATCTGGTGACAGTCCAATCCACATAGCTCAGCTCTGTTTCCTTCTCATACTGCATGTTTCTATGGTGTTCTTTCAAGAGCATTACATAAAATGAGCTGATAGAAAGACATATGATAACAAGCATACATGCCTCAGGCTTCGTGGTTGTAAAATGTCATGCTTACACAGAGAGCATTGTTTGAAGTCAGCAGTCTCAATAACCCATTATAGCTTTGTTTACTCAGGGGCACACAATAAGCCCCAGTTTCAACTCCCAGCCAAACACTTCTCTGCTGAAATGCACAGTACCCCATCTCACACTCAGGCTGCCATTTACCTCACTGGCCTTATTTCACGACATATTTTTCATAAGATAAAATTGCCAGCCC
Organism: Cettia cetti; assembly: GCA_013401135.1. Taxonomy (NCBI): domain Eukaryota; kingdom Metazoa; phylum Chordata; class Aves; order Passeriformes; family Sylviidae; genus Cettia; species Cettia cetti. The sequence continues at coordinate 4,084 of VZUI01000442.1, read as the reverse complement.
AAAGCCAAAGCCATTTTGTGACTCAAGGGCACAATTATTTCATTACTTTGGTCTTGGGTTAAGTACTCTTGAAGTACTGTGTTTCTGTTGCTCTGGATCGAGAGAGCGCAGTAGGTGCAGTGCTCTGCCATGAGGAAAGGAAGTGTGAGACTCTGCAATAGCCACATTTCCAGAACTTCAGAGGCTGAAAGACAGGAGAACCTCAGAAATGGTTGTGGGAAGAATGAATTGTGTGGAATAATTTTGGTAAAGGACTTATGCAAGATATTCTTGCATATGGAAGGGGGGAGGAAGGAAAAACAGAAATCAAGCAATCAAGCTCCTTTGTTTCTTCACCAATCCTATTTTCAGCATAAAATACAGCCAGCAGTAAAAAAGGTGAGAAAAAGTACACTTTTGTGCTACTTTATACTCTAAATTCCAGTCCATGTATGGGGCTGTCTCTCCTCTGTTTCTGCTAGTAACTGTTTCAGTTGAGTCAGAAGTCAGCTGCAGTTTCAAAAGTTTTCGTCAAAAACATTCTCATAACTGCACTGATAATAGGTTTCAGGACATTTCTGGCACTCCAACCTCTAATTCTAGGAACTGTAAAGAGGCATGTGACAATTAAAACATCAGCAGAATTATCTCAACCTCAGATGATGTTTAGTGTTGGTTCAGACCAGACAAAGGAACTATTCTTATTTAGTAAGAGTTGGTTATACTCTCCCTGTAATTTGGACGTTGACTGGAGCTGTTTTTCATTAGCAATAGGCTAGATGTTAAATTAATATAATTCAGGTTATGAATTTTTGCAGCCTTGATGTTGTCTTGTATGTGAAGGTAATTTGTAGTTTTCATTTTCATAATTAAGTTTTAGTTCTGTTAACTACTAGAGGAAACACTTAGCTGTGTAGGGTTTGGGTTCTTTTTCCTTTAATTTTATTAAGGAGCAAAATTAATTAATCTCCTTCCCTTTAAGAAAATTGGAAAAGCAGTGGAAAAAAATCCTCTTCTCATAATCAGCTGGATCCTGTTATGAGAGAAGCAGTTAATGGGACTGCCTGTGGTGGTCCTTGGGGACATGGCAGCTGGTCACCTAAATCACGGATGATCTCTTTCTTGGGAGCACTTCACAATTATGTTTTAGGAGTACGTTTGCCTGCAGTTGTGTTTTCACATATTGTCTGATTTGGAAAGCTTCTCAGTTTCTTGTTTCTGTTTTGTATCTCTAGTACAAGTTTTCCCTCTTAGTAGCTTCTTTTCAATGTTGAGTGTAACAGAGAATCTTGTAAAGCATTTGCCATTTTCAACCAAAATGAAATTAAGCAGGTAATAGGAAACCATATGCCAAAGCAATTTCCCTGGACAGTAGTGAATGGCACTGTCACCACCTTTCCTCCTAACCCACTGGGCATGCTGTAATTGCTCCTGTTGCACAGTCTGCATCTTTCATCATGTTCCCTCCTTATTTTCTCTGAAAGACAGCTATTTTCCTCTGCCCTGCTCCTGACCTCTTTTTCTGGGCCACGATTGAAACTGAGCAATATTTGGTGATGCAATAATTTTCCTACATGCTTTTTTTGCATTAGAGGTCATGGTCTTGGTTCTTCTGTTTGCTGAGCATCATTGCTATTTCTGTCTTCTTCTTTTTTCCAAAGTTTTGTCTTCTTCAATTGTATTATCACTAGAAGTTCCACGTAATACTGGGGTTTCTGTGTAGTTATGTGGACCTTAAACACCCAGTTTGAATGGGACCCTTCCACACTGAATTTAGAATTTAATGCTCATTTTAATGCTGTTGAGTTTGGCTTTGTGCACATAGATAAACATAGCAAGAGACATGGCCTGCACAGGAAGCAGTACAAACAGATGTATAGAGCATACAAAACTCAGAAGGAGATAAGCAAAGGAAGTAGCTCATTCCATTGCAAAAAATAGTGGTATTTACTCCTTTTTTTATTATTTTGAGGTATTTCCATTTAATTCTTTCTTTGACTGTCTTAAATGTTTGGAGTCTGTGCCAGGGAATCTAAATTGTAGGACAGAAAACACTTGGAATGTAAAGATTATTTGAATTTATGCCACAGACATGTACAGCTGAGAAGCAGACTTCTGTTGCCTAGACATTTTAAATGGCAAGGTAGTCCAGCAAGATGTCATTGTAAAAATAAAAAGCTTCTTCAGGTCAAGCAATCAAAAATAGTATATTTCCAAGCTACTGGAGAAGCTCTTCCTCTTTATAAATGAGTGTGCCCTGCTGAATAAAAACGAAAGCCAAGCCAATATAGCAGCCTAACAATGATGGAGCCCAGACCAGCTGCCTGCAGAAAAAGCTAAGAGAAGACTTTCTTTCTGCTGTAGAGTGCTCTGCCAGCCCCAGCCATTTGTTGCCCAAGAGCTTTCTCTGTCTTTGTATTCCCGTGACTTGCCACTGCCAGTTAAATGACCAGACATTTCTGGACTGGATTTCAACCCATAGCAGCTCAGAGAGTGGGGAGGGCTGAGGGACCATGTACCCCATTCCTTTGCCATCAGCAAGAGATGAATTTGCTTGCTTGCAATTTGTTGGGTATGGCAGTTGACCTTGGAGTCTATTCTTGAGCTGAGTGTTTTATGAGCATAGCAGAACACTGGTACAGTGCCCTATACATCAGAGTGTGAAAATAAACACTGACTGTGAGGCCGTGTGTTTAATGCTATAGTTCACCATCTTTTGAAAAGTTATTTCTTTGATTGCTGAGTTGCCAGGAGGTAAAATGATAATTTGCCCATTTCTGGAAGAGTACTGAGGACGAGAAGATTATTTTAAAATTAACTAAATCAACCTGATGCTAGGCTGATATTGAATCTTTCTTTTTATGTATCTACATAATACATAAACCTAATTCATTATTCTGGTAGGGGGACCACAGCTTGGCTGTGTGTCACAGCTCACTGGATGTGACATTCTGAAAAAAGCATCCACTCTACTCATGGCAGTCATTTTTTAAAAACTATTTGCACTTTATTTCTGTGGCACTGAGAGATCACACATCAGACAAAAGTCAAGTAGCTGGAGCGAATCAATGGCTGGCTTACCTCCCAAGGTCTGTCACCTACTTTTATTACTGCTGACAGTGGAGCCACCAGTTAAAGAGCAGCGTGAGATGACCAATTTGTAGATAATGCTAGATTTCGCACACTAGCTAAGCCTGCTGGGACACAGTTTCCTTTAGAGTAATGATCGTCAAAGAACTTCCAGCATAAACTTGCAAAGAGGCTTCCCAGTTTTATCTTCCACATGAAGCCTCAGGAATGCTTTCCTAAACAGCCAGATAAAAGAAAGCAACAATAAAGTAACTAAACCAATAGGTATGTACAAGAAGCACTGTCTCAAAAAAGCATGCTTTTTAACAACCAGAAGCAAAAACCCAACGTATACACATAAAGTGAGTATAAGGCATGTGGTAGTGGGATATAGTATCACACGTTCTATTCTCTTTAGGGAAGGCCACACATACTGTTTGTGAATGGGAAGCAGCTGGGAAGTAATCTTTATCAGCCTGAAACATATACTAGCAAACTTCAGAGTAAACTGCATTTTGAAATTACGCTACTTGAACTGCCAAGTGGAAGATATTTAATGTGAAGAGTTCAATAATGAAAGGATTTTAAGATAAAAAAAAAAAAGTTCCATCATAGCTTGTTATTCTCTGATATGGGAACATAAATAGCTGTTAAGTATAGTTGAAGACTACCCCTACTGTTCAGTGACCTTATGTGGTAGAATTGAAAGCAGCACTAAATCCCATGTCATGCCTCTGCATAGTCTTCCATCATCTCCTCTGTGAAATTCTGCCATAACTTCTCTAATTTCAGCCATTTCTTCATAATTTACTGCATTTTGTAACTCTCTGTGACTTGCACTCAGTCTTGTTTCCCACTTGTGTCACAGTTTGACACGGAATAAAGATGCTTGACTCTAGTCAGAAGGCAGAAGAGAATCAGAAGGCTTTATTTACAATTCATTCAGCCTTTTTTTATAGCATGCTGTGCTAAAAAGGCACATTATTGGTCCATAGGATTGACACCTCTCTCCATTGGTTAAGTAACAGAAATAGCA
>VZUI01000439.1:0-51394 GCA_013401135.1 Cettia cetti | reverse complement strand
CGCGGCCGTGCACGAGGAGGGGGCGGGGCCGGCGCTCATCACAACAACAGCCCCCGCGCCCGCCCGGCCACGCCCTCAGGGGCGGGGTTAGACGGGTGGGCGGGGCCGGCGGGCGCGGCGCTCCCGCTCGCCGCGGCTCCGCTGCTCCGGTGCCGGTGCCGGTGCCTCGGCTGGCACGGGGAGCTGCCGGGGATGGCTCCGGGTGCAGCGAGCCCCTGGGGATCTCCCGGGGTTTCTGCTCTCGCTTCGTGCCGCTGCTGAGTGAGGGAGCTCAAGCGCCGCTTCTTGTTCTCCGCGTGCGGCTGCCACGAGGAGCCAGATACGCTCCCGTGCCCTGGGACACCTCTGTGTGTCACCCACACTGCCAGCCCCTCCATCCCTGCGGGCTCGGAAACGAAGAGCAGCGCTGCCCTGTTTTGCATTGTTCAGCGACAAATAGGTATTAATTACCTGCTTGTGGAACTGCCTTAATGGGGCAGAGTTCCAGCGAAACACCGAGCAGCTGTGACTTGGTGTGCTGTCACTGCATCACCTGAAAACTTCTCTGTGGCCACCACAGAGCAGCTTCAAAACAGCTACAAAGGATCACTGTGCCCAGCTTAGGGTCCTACCTCCAGTGAAACCGCTGTGAAACGAGTTCCACCACAGTCACGGCAGAGAGATGTGCAGAGTTACGCCGTGGCTGAGAGCAATTCCTTCAGAACTGGACTAATCCCACGGGCTGGTCTTAAGTAGCATGGATGCGAGGAAGCAGTGAAATGCCTGAGTGGGAGGGGGATATCCCCTTTCAGGAGCAGCCTGAAGATCCAAGGGGAGAACACATTGCAGACAGCCTGCTCTGTGCCTGACCTGGAGGCATCAGAGAGGGAGAGGCTGGTGGCATCAGTCAGCGCCATCATATTGCTGCTAACACCTGCTGACACAAAGCAGTCTGATTTCACAGTCTCTGACTAGCGTGCACTTTTGAGATCTCCAGGGTTTCCTCTCCCCTTTTCCCTTCAAAATGAACATATCAACAGAGAATAAAGTGAAGGTATAAGCTCTGTGCTGTGTCCCAGGCCACTGCCTAACAGCCTGACCAGGGAAAACTGGCTGAGGATGGGAACAGCTAGTTCAGAGGAGAAACAAATCAAGGAGCAGCAGCGTGGCTCAGCAAGAATGAACAAGCTCTAATTTCATTGCCCTTTTTCCCTATAGCGGGATCAAGGGATACCCTGTGAAACTGGAAGGAAGCGAATTTAAAATGCTGCAAGGAAATATTTGTACCATGTGTAATTAACACATGGCATTTGTTACCATGAGGTTTCATTGAGGCCGGGAGATTAGCAGGATTCAGAAAAGGATTAGACATTTATATGGATACCAAGAACATTCATGGTCACATTAGACAGGATATAAATAAATTTTAGAAGGGATATAAACTGTCAGGCTTCAAGGCACAGTATAACCACTAACTGATGGCAAGGGATTAGGGAAAAACTTCCCTTGTGGGTGGGTTATTCTATAATTGTCCACTATGGGGTTTCTTGCACCTTTCTTTGAAGTATCAGGGAGTAGCAACTGTCGAAGTGAGAAGACTGGATTAGGAGGGCTACCAGACTCGTCTGGTGTGGCAACTGCTGTGCTCTTTGGGGGTCTGTGAGGGTCACTTGGGAAATAGTGTGGCAAAGAGGATGACACAAGAGGTTTCATCAGACACCTCATTTTTCTTCAGATGCAGACCTTGCTTTTCTTTGCTGTAAATTTCACACAGAAAGTAAATTTCCCATGCCTTCCTCACCAAGGTTTTTGCCAAAATGTACTCTTTTTTTCTTAAAGTGGTTTGTTAGTTACCTTTCTAAGTTCAGCCCTTGCAGCTGTTTTCCCTAAAAGCTTCTGACTTGGTTCATTTATTGTTTGAAGGAGACCAGCATGTTATACTGAAACTGACTGTGTTTCAAGGCACAATGACTGCAAGACTTGATCTTGAGCAAGACAGTATCTGGTCCCTTGTGTATTGTGTCTGCCTGCACTGGATCGAGGCAGCTCCAGCTCCCTGCAGTAACTGTGAGAGGAGAGGCAAACTCAGAGCACTGTGTCAACATGCAGGATCACTATAAAACAGTTCTGTGAGAAAAATCTAGAGGAGACAGATCCTCAGGTGCAGTTTCCTTTGGGCCAGTTACAGAATTCTAATTTTTACCTAATGCCCAATTCTTCCACAGAGCTAACTTTTGGTCCCCTGGCCATGTCAGGGGAGTTTATGTTGCATTTCTGTCTTGCTCTGTGCTGACATTCCTCCCTGAATTCCTGTAATGTCCAGCTGTGGCTTATCTTACTGCAGCATCTTTACTTGTTCTTGACACTGGGTCAAATAGCTTTGTAGTATCCCCACTCTCTACCCTGCTAAGAACTTTGTGAACTTTAAATGAAGGCTCCTAATCTCTTCTTTTGTCAGAAGAGCTACGGTACCAATTTTGCTTAATGCTTTTTTGAATTAATTTGGCTCCCTCTATCGTCCCCATTATTTCTGTTGGATTGTGTCTTCTCTTACATTATTCTTTTTATTCCAGGATGCTAGGGGCTGCCTGCAATCACATAAGGTTGTTTCCTTTATTCTAGATTCTTACACTGTTCTTAAATGACTTCTTTAAACTTCTTATTCAAGCACAAAAAGCTCTGCTCTCCCACTGCTATTCAACAGTGGGCAGAGTCCTGGTGAATAGACTGTGGCATTTCCTTTTCTTTGATCCATGTGCTCCATCTCTTCCAAGCCACCTTTGGTTATGAGTTTCCTGTCCATAACTAACAAAACCAAAGCCTGTCTGGCCAGTGTCCTTTCCAAGTATGCCATATTCTTCCTCTGGATCATTTTTTTTTCCTAGGCTGTTGGTAAGACTTCCCCTGCCGCTGAGTTTTTAGCTCAATATCCAATCCTGGCTGCTCATTTCCTTCCATACCTACACTCCTCCCCCCTTCTGTGCTTTTACTCATCCTTCCTTCCCAAACTGGCTGAAGGTTGAGTCCCTGTACCATGTAAAGCCATACTGAGACTTACAGACCAAATCAAAGCTTCTTATTTTTGTTGTTATAGATCATCTCTGGATTTGTGAACTCACTTTCCTGAGGGAAAAAAAAATTAACCAAATTCAAAGTGCCAAAAGCAAATTAAAAAAAAAAAAAAGAAAAAAAAAAAAAAAAAGGCTGTAGAGTTGCAGGGACTGCATGTCCCCATTCCTATAAATCATTTAATCTAAAAACAAAATGAAGGGAGGAGTGTTTTCCACTTTCTCCAGAAACACTTGTCATCTCTACGTGATCTAAAGCTTAAATGTAATGTTAGGTTGATGACAGGTAGATCTCTTGTAGCCTGCCTCTGAAAGATAACAGATTACTGACAGGCAGAGGTCAGTACCTCAGCTGAAGTGATATTATCATTAATAAAGATCTCTTTTAAAAGAACTCCTAACTTCCTTGCATTTCCACTACTTGGCTTTAAGCTGCAGCCCAGTGGACTATAATAAACTAGGTACAGGAGGAACTGCAGTCTTCCCTTGGAAGGAGTCAAAAGCACTTGCAGAAGGACCAACCAAACCTCAGGTTCTGTTCTTACTGGCAGCACATTCTCAGAATGACGTGGCTTTGGGAAGTTCAAGTTTTCCTAATTCAGGGGAAATGATTTAACAATAAATAAAGCCTAATATTTCTGTTTCTTCAAAACAGAACTTCTGCATTTCTGGCTGTGAAGAGCTTCATCTCCCTTTTCTAGCCTGAATTTTACTGCTTCCTCCCTCGTGTTGACCTCCCTCAACAATCTAACACCAGCAAATTTCACCGCCTTTCCTTTTTTTTTTTTTGCTGAGTTGTGAGGTAGAAGACAGATGTGATCTAGACACCTACTTTCACCCCAAGGTACTTCCACCTTCTAAGAATCTTCATATTTTGATCCATCTTCAAGTTCCTTGTTTCCTTTTCAATGCCTCCTGAGCAAAGAGGCTTTGTGGTTTACATGGCACAGTTGAAAAGCCTTCCTGGACAGAGCAGAGGCTGCAGTGTTAAGCACTGGGAGGTCTGGCTTTGACCCCTGGACCTGCTGTTCCTACTCAGACAACAAATGAAGGAAACTGAGGCACATACAGTGAAAATGAAAGCACAGATTTTTCTGGGTAGTGGTAGAGCTGGAGTCATGGAGGCAGCCAGAGGGATTGCAGAAGAGATGTGGAAGCAGATGAGAAATTTTGCTTCTTTTAACTAAACCAGGAGGGTCAAGAGAAAAAAAGCCATCTTGCATTTTGATAATTACTTCTTTTGAGCCACCAGTTATGATTTCATAAGAAATAGGGAAAGCAGTGTCACACAAAGGGCTGACATAAGAGGCATGAAAGCCAACAGGAGTGGCTGAAAGAGCAAAACAGATTTGAAATAGAGGACAGTGATGTAGTCAAGAGATTGTGTGGGATGAGAGAGACACAAGGGAAGCAGGGGATGAGAGAAACTGGTAAATACTCTGAGAGGGGGAAGTAAATATATCTCCTTCCTAATTAGCAGGGAGTAAGGAAAAGTCTGTAGTCACAAACTCTTGTGGAGTGGAAGGAGCTGGAATGCTGTGAGAGAGAGAGAGAGAGAGAGAGAGGAATGTCTGAGAGATGGCAAAGTTGGGAAGGAGAAGCTGAATAAACCAAGAAATGCACAGTGAAGGCAAGGTCTGCTGGTGAGTGGGATGATGCAGGGCTGCATAAGAAGGTGAGATGAGGGAGGTAGAAAATGTGCAGTCTCAACAGCCTAACAATGGGAAGTTTTAAGTTATCAACAGAAAAGATGGGAGAGTCAATAAAAAGGAAAGCCAGTTGTTAAGGCAGAGAATGGAAAAGAGATGGGTGGGCACAGACAACAGCTGAGAAATGGAGGCATGAGAGAGAACAGGGACAGTGCTGGAAAGCACGGGAGAGGAGTTGGGAACAGAAGGAGAACAAGAGAAAACTGGCATTCCCACTTGTTTTGGCATTGTGATGCAGTGAACCAGCTTGCACAGGTCTGTGGCTGAAGTCAGACATGTGGTATCGATGCAGCTACACTTAAACTTCACCTAACACACACAGGGCTGCAGGTTTAACTGAAGCACAAACACTTCTCTCTAGTTTTGAGTCACCAGAAGGTTTTCCATGACTCCTGCAGGCTGAGCAGTTTGAGGTTCATCTGCTGAAGAACCTGTTGCTTGGCCAGAATGCACTCTCCAGCTCCTCAGGCACAGACCCAGCTGTGATGTCCTGGACACTGCAATTGTGAAAGAGCTGTGCAGTATTTCTTTTGTCTCCTGGATGTACACACATTCCACTTCTCCAATGTGAAATCAGTCACTCTGAGAACCTGACCTAGCTCCTGGAAATCCAATGGATGCTCTTAACATCCCAGCTATTTACTGCACTATTTTCAGCTGAACAAACTGCTGGAAAGGAGAAGTAATATCACATTACTGAAGTGTAGCCACACTTTCCATGAAGCAAAGCAGCAGTTGCACACATCACCATTGGTTTAGGCAGAAAATTAGCAACATTGGGCCTCTTTAGCTTGTATCAACTCTCTTCCTTGAAAAGCATCTCCCTACTGGGGATTTGGCTAGCACTGATGTGGCAAAGCACCCTCCATCACAGCTCCTCTCCGGTGTGCTTTACTGAGCTACATATCAAACCAACAGATCTAAGCCTTAGGTCTCAACAGATTTTCTGCTCCTAACCCATTGGGGCTGAAAACCACAGGTTGTAACTTGATGTTCTGTCCCCTAGAGAGCAATCAACAGGCAAATGATAATTTGTGGCAATGGATTTAAAGCCAGGGAATCTGGATCTTTCCAAGTCTTTCCCCAAAGAGGAAAGGGAAAATACTGGGGGTTTGTTTGTGGTCATCCTTTCTTGGGTACATCTGGCAGGGAGAAGAGTCAAACATGGGCTGGACTGAACGGCCACAGAACAAGATGGGCAGCCAGGATCCTCCCTGGAAACCTCACTGGGAAGCAGAATGGAGACACACACAAACCCCCACTCTTCTGGGCCTCCCCAGGTCTGTTGTCTCTGCTCCTGCTGTCCCAGCTACCCCACAGGCAGGCAGCAGTATCTGGGCATAAACAAAGAGATGTTTAATTGTTTCCAGAGCAGCAGTTGGCAGCAGTGCTGATATGTGTGTTCCAGGACTGGTGAGAGGCTCGCTGGGATTCACCACCACAGCCTGAGCTCACTAGGCTCAGGTGCAGCTTGCTGTGGAGGTGCAGCACTCTCAGGCAGAGGGAACAGCCCCAGACAAAACAGAGGATGCTGCACAGCAGGGCACTGCCCCATGCATCGAGGGGCCCTCATCAGTCACTCCAGGAGAGACAGATAATGTTCCTAGAGGGGAATTAAAATACCATTTTGCTTACAAGCCATGACAATTCCATTCTCTGCTCAACACCTTCTTAGATGGGGTTAGTGCAGAGCAGAGTTGGTGAGTGGCTGAAGGTTTCTTTGCTGGAACCAGCGTTCCGTAGCCTGGAGCTGAAGAGGTGATATGAGGGAAAGCTGCATTTCTTGTCTAAAGCTGCTGATCTCACATGCTATGAGAAGATGCACAGAGCAAGATGGTTCCTGTCCAGTGCTGGTGCCAGTGCTGTGCTCCCCACCAAGCTTTCTGGGCCAGATGCAGTGTTGGTGTAAACCACTGAGCCCCTACAGATTAAAAAAGGTCTGGCTGTGTGCACACCAATTCCTGCAGCTGTGGCTGGAAAGGCAAAGGGTTGGAAAGGCAAAGCCCATGGTGCTTTCAGCCAACACAGCCTTCCAAAGGTTCATTTGACACCCACCTGCCAGTTGTTTTTCCTGCTGTGCTGCTTCTGTGGGGAGTGCAGCTCTCCAGTGCTAACTTGTTGTGACTTCACCAGCATCCATTTCCAACATCACCAATGCCTCCACTCTTTGCTGCTCCATTTGGCTAGAGAGAGATTCAAATCCCATTCCTTCCACAGCAGTCAGCAGAAATTGGAAGTGATTGATCTCTAAAGCTTGCTAAGAACGGGATGCCAGGTTGTGCTGCTGCACAGGTCTAGAAATAAGGCAGAGTCTCACAGAGGCTGAGCAACCATCCAAACATTGTCAGGACTGAGTCGTGGTTCTAGCTCTTTCATTGAATTGCTCTGTGTATGTGAGTAAATCAATCCATGTATATTTTCCTCATCTATAAAATGGGAACGGTCATATTTAGATACCTCAGGGAAGTTGGGAGGCTTAATTAGTTAATGCTAGTGCCTTGTCAGTTCTCATTACCATGGTATCTCTGTGTTTATTGCTCTGAAATTGAAAAATGCTACTTACATGCTAAACAGTATTATTCTAGATGAGGTGGAGCGACTTAATCCAGTTTCTCTGCAAATACCAAGGGCAGGGAATTGACATTCCCAGTATTGGCTTTAGTGTGAGGTCTGCCTTACTTGTAGAAAAATCTCCCTGACACATAACAAGAATGATTTATTTCCAGATTCCTGATGTAGTTGCTCTGGAAACAGTTAAGCTGCATTATTACTGGTTTACTTAATTCAGTATGTGTAATTAAACTCACCTGGGATAAACATAATTTAAACTGGTTTAGACACAATGTTGGTTCCAGTGTAAGGGAAACAGAACAAGGTCCATGGAAGACTTTCCAAAACCTTTCCAAGTCACTGGGAGGAAAGTGAAATGGGGGATGGCTGGCAGATTCATGGACTGAAAGGATTTTAGGTGCCCAGCCTCAAAAAAAAAGAGCTAGTGACTAATCCAGTGAGTCATCTCCAGACCTTTCCCAGAACAGTCCTGCTGGTAACTAGGGAGTTTTGAGATACTCAGCTTTTTGTGCCATGGGTGAAGAGAGAGCCTGAATACCCACAGGGGCTGAGCTTAGGGGCTGTTAGAAAAGACCAGAGATGCTGAAAGTGGGATGGGGGCTGCCTGCACCCCTTCTCAGCCCAGCCTCTCCAGCAGAGATGGATAGCCAAGGGCTGACAGTGGCCAGGGAGAGGCAGGCTGCTCTGCATGTCCACAGGGGCTGGGAAATAGCTTTGACATTTTGTAGGGGTCACTTTCATCCTCTGAGGCACCAGAAGCACACCCCTGTACCTCAGCCTGGTTCCCAGCTCAGAAAACCAGCTCAGAGCCTCCCCAGGCTGGATGCAGCCACACAATGGCAGTGGCTGCTCACTTTTCTCTGTCACCAGTTCAAACCAGCAGTGCAGAAGTGGAAAGAAAAGACCTGTTTGTACTGCTAATGGCACTGTCACCCATTGACTCCTGCAGCTGGTTCCCTTTAACCAGCTCTCACCAGACACCTGAGGCTCAGCTCCAGAGCTTCCCATGCTAGCAGGATATCAGTAGAAGCTGCCAGTGCTCCTTACAGTTGGGCAGGAAGGATGCTGTAGGCTCCTGAACAGAGATCTGATAAACAGATCGCACTCTTGGCCAGAGGAACCTCTGGGTTCCTGTTCCCAGCTCCCCAAACAGCTCTGCCAGTGCACTTCTGCTTTTCCCAGAGCTCAAGATGAGGATCCTGCTGCAAACCACCTGCCTGTGGTGGGACGGTTGAGCCTGTGGAAGCACTGACTTGTTTCAAACCTGTGACCCGATGAAAATACAAGCAAATAGGCAATGGAGAAAGGAGAAATTGGCAAGGAGAAGGGCCACCTGATTTATTCCTTCGTCTGCACTTAATAGCTTTCGAGGTTTGGGTTTCCCACACCCAGCCTTCCTGGTTCACCTTCATGCCTAAGCCTCATTTTCCTGCTGGGAAGAGAGGGATGTGTGCCAGCAGCCCTGTCTGTGTGCCCCAGCCCCCAAGACACTGTCTGCCCTGCTAGATCACCCAGAAAAACCCAACCCCTGGGAGATAACCACCCAGATCAACGATGCCCTCAGCAAAGCCCTCAGCACCCAACCATCCTGCCAGCTATCTGAGTGGCCATCTCTGCCTTGCCTCTTCCCAGGAGCCACTCCCAGCAGGGCAGACAAAGTGGGGTGACTTTGCTGGCAGCTGGGTGACCCCACTTTGTGCTCTCATGAGGGCAGAATGTGCCCCCAAGCCCCAAAATGTGGCAGGAAGGCTTTGATTTATACATCCAGACAAAGCCCCACGGGGAACAGCCGTATGGAAATAAAACCTATTATGCTTTACAATTAGAGAGGGGGAAAAGCTTAGGGTTAAAATATGAAGTGGCCAAGCTATTAACCTTCTCATTTAGAAATGAATGGTCACTAAATTACAGGGCACATCTCCTCTTCCTCCAAAGAAAGGCCTGATGAGGAATGGCTGAGGGTGTTCAGCCTGGAAAAAAAGGAGACTCAGTGGGGATCTTGTCACTCTCTACAACTACCAGAAAGGAAGTTGTAGCAAGGTGAGTGTTGGTCTCTTTTCCCAGGTAACAAATGATATATCAAGAGGAAATGGCCTCAAGTCATACCTCAAGAGGTTTAGATTGGATGTTAGGAAAAAATTCTTCACCAGAAGGGCTGTCAAACCCTGGAACAGGCTGCCCAGAGAAGTGGATGTGTCACCAGCACTGGAGATATTTAAGACATGTAGATGTGGCACTAGGGACATGGCTTGGCAGTGCTGGGTAGTGGTTGGGCTTGATGATCATAAAGGTATTTTCCAGCCTAAATGATACTGGTCCTTTACATGGACAAGCAATAAAACATAATTAATCCTGCTCTGGAAATATGATCAAGTACTGGCAGTGAGCCACAGCTGAGCCTGAGGGGGCTAAGGAACTTAAATCAGCATTATCAGGCAAACAGCAAATCCTCCCACCACCTCCTGTCACCAGCTAGTGTTTGTGTTCCCACCAGTGACACAAAAAGTGAACCTTACCCAAACTCCATGGAGGGAAAGCTCAGTTTCCACAGGGCAAACGTGTTTGGGGATGGAGTTTCCAGAGATCCTATCTTTTGGGAGGCAATGTTGTACTGGCATGGTGTGAAATGTGGTGGAGAAGGGCTCTCTCACCCACCTCAGGTGGGAGATTTTTGGTGCAGGATTTATCAGTTCTCTTTCTGGTGCAGATCCTCTTAACAGCCATCATATCTCTACCCTCATCTTTCCAAAGCAAGTGCTTTGTTCAACTTATTTTTCTTTCCCATGGGAGAGGGCTACCATTTGTCTGAAGCAGCATCATAGAAACCAAGTTGAAAGCAAAACCAAGCAAAACTTCATTTAGCAAAACATTCAGACACTGATATTAAATGTAAACCAAACTGACAACCAAAATTCCCCTGCAGCCTTTCCAACCCCAACTTTGAAGACCATTCTGGGGAAGAGTAACAAACAGAAAGAAAAGCAAAGATGACTTGAAATAAAAGAGAAACCAGCCAAACATATTCCTTTGTTCCAGAAAAAAAAAAAAATACAGGAGGGAAGCAGCTAGCAAAAATAGTATTTTTTCTTTCTTTCTTTTTTTTAAAGTGCTGTTAGTATCAGTGATCACTCTCCTCAAAATCCCAGTCCTGAAGGGGGTTCCCTTTGTGCCAGGCTCCACCACTGGCCTTCTCAGCTCCAAATTTCCTCCCATCTGTGGGGTGGGGGACACAGAGGAAGGCAGAACTCTGCAATCCCGAGATTCAGTCAGAGTCAAGAAGTATTTTAGGCACTCCCCATCCTTTTCCTGCTGTTGGCTGCTGCAGCTGCTGTGCCCCATGCTGTTTCTTTGTTACAGAGAGGGAAGGACAGAGGCAAATTTTCTTTTTAGGACTCACCACCCCTCAGTGTTCTTCACCATCTCCTGTCTCCAGGCAGAGCAGTTATTCCCATCCTTCTCTTGTCCTTTCCTAGCAAGGTGCCTTCTATGGTTTAGCACCAATTTCCTGGAAACAATAATGAACTTAACTGAACAAGGAACCAAACACTCATTTCTATTCTAAAACTTCCTCCACCTGCCCATTTTGGGTGAATCCAGCCTGTAAGTGCCTTTACTTAAAGGCTACAAACAGCCTGAGACTGATTGATTTGTCCCACATGTGTGTGTTTCACCCATCACCTTGGGCTCTACACTGGGGCTTGATGCACAGCCACAGCTGAGCTGAGAAAAACCTTGATCTCCTTGTGTGATAGCACAGGGAATAGTTCTGGTGTTCACTTACCTCTGGTGCCATAACTTTAGCAAAATAAAAACACATCTAATTTTTTAAATTAAGCTGGCAGCTGGATTTGCTTAGCTGTTTCTGAAGTTATGGCTATGAAACAGCAGATCAGTGTCAAGCCAAACTCCATCACTGCAGTCAGCACTGTGCCAGAGCCTCCCTCTCTGCCCACAGAGACCTACCCTAGGAGACACCACCAGCAAGGCACTCACAGCACAAGAGCAGCTAAAACTGCAGTGCTGGAACCAATGTTTGCCCCTCCCAAAGTGCCTCTCCAAATCTGAGCTGAGAGCACCTCCCTGAGCTATCAGGGCTCTGCAGAGGAGCAGTGTCAGCACATCCACCCTCCCTGCAGGACATCCCTGCCAGCACCACCACTGCCACCAGCACCACCACTGCCACCACCCAAAGGCACCCAGGGGCCCTGCTGCCAGGAGGGGCTGGCACAGAGAACAAATCTGCCTCTCACCTCTTTATCCTGAAGCCATGTGGGGGTTAAGGCTCCCTTTCCCACTTGCAGAGTGACCCAGGTGGGGCTAATGAGTGCTTGCTTTGCTTAGCTAATTAGAGGCACTGAGAGCAGCAGGCTGCAGTTATGGGCTGGGGCATTTGCAGAGGAAATATAGAGTGTGTGGGATTTATTTCTAGCTTTTTTTTTTTTTTTTTTTTTTTTTTTTTTTTTTTTTTTTAATCTTATGGTCAAGTTAAAAACCTCTGCCAGGATAGCACAGCACAGATGGGAAGGAGCAGAGGGAGGAGGTTCCACAGCACCCTTCTCACCCACCCTCTTCTAATCTACAGCATTCTGTGCCACGAGAAGCAGGCAGGAGTAAAAGATAAGGAAGGCTGGACCATTTGTTCCCATTCAAAGACAGATTTTCAGTGTGTGATCTAAATCCTCCAAAGACCAGCCTGAGCCTCCCCACTCCCCACAGCTCACCCCTCTGAAGCTGCCCAGGATCCCAGGGGAGCGTGGCACAGCCTACACTCTGCCCAGGGGCATGTGGAGCTCACTGTGGGACACTTACGGACCCCAAAGCTCCCTGCAGGGGCTTCCCCCTCCCTCCCCGCCTGCCATGCATCCTCCTCACCAGAGGGGCTGCCCGAGGATGCTGAAGGAGAGCCTTCCCCAGCAGAAATGTTGGGAGAAACTGAGGAAGCCCAACTCTGGCTGCTGGGCTGGGCAGTCCTGCCCTGGCCCCTCCCTTTGCACATCCCAGAGGTTTTTGCTGTTGGGGCACAAGACCACGGACAGACAGACAGACAGACATTGTGCACTGCTGAGTTTTATCTTCTTTTTGCCTGAGTCAGGATTAAATGCTCGAGATGGCATTTCTTGTTCGGACTCAGATGTTTATTAATTCTTACCTACATCACAGTCTCACAAGCTGTGAGTGCTGCAGCACTTCTGGCTAACAAACTAAAAATGGAGCCTTTCTCACTATATACAAGGCCTTTTAAGGTTAAACTACCCAATTAGGAAATGGCAGCTAAATTATTTTTACTTGTAACCTAATAACCAACCACCCCTGGCCCACAATGTGGATTTTTCTACCCAATTGCAAAATCCCACCCAGACCATGGAAAAGGTGAAAAAGAAGAACCAGCCTACACCCTAAATCCTCCATCCTGCTTTATATATATTACTATATCCTAAAACCTTAAGTTTTCCACCCTGTGATGTCACACACTTCTGTTCAAACTCCACAGCCACAGTCCCAGTGCTGTCACTCAATTTTGGGAGCTTCTCCACAGCCTCAGGTCAGTGCAGGGTTTGCTTGGGGGTCAGAGCTTGCCAGCACAGAGAGCCAGGAATTCTCAGTGCCCAGGGTTCCAGCAGTGTCTGCCTGCTGTTCCCACCCAGCAACTGGGCTGGGAGTGGGGGGCAGCAGTGGTGGGAGGTCCTGCAGCATGGACCCTGCCCACTGGGGCTGCAATCGCCTGCTTGGGAAGGTTTGGGGTGCAGGAGCCCAGCTTAGGGGGTGCTGCTTGCCAGGGAGGCAATGGCCAGAGCTGCTGAGGCTGCTCCCGGCTGTCCCACGTGTGGCAGTGGGCTGGCCAGCACATGACAGCTCCAAGGCATCTGGATTTTATTACAACATCACCTCGATCATAACACACCCAAAGAAGGCCTTCAGCTGCTGAGGAACCTGCCCTGTGCTCACAGGCTTGACCTCAAAAAGTTGTGGTCTGAGCTCTTTTCCTTGCCTGCCCAGCCCTTTAGGTACAAATTTCAGCTGCTGCTGAAAGGTGCTTCTTTTTCACCTCAGTCTTGCAAGCTGCATTTCCCTTGCCTCTTTCTAGCTGTTATTTAGTTCCCTTCAGGTTGTTTTCCCCTGGCTTTTTTCTTTGTTTCTTTCATAGGAAGCAGCACATCATTATGGCTGGTCTTTCTCTAGAGCTCTCCCGGCCGAGGTCATTACTTAGCTGGGGAGATCCGAGGAGGTGGCTGTTTGTGTGGCTGTGAGACCTGTGAAAAAGCAGCTAATCAATTCAGAAAATCATCTGGGTGGTAACCCCACTGTCAGCTTATTTTCTTCCCTTCCACTTAGACATCAAACTGGCTGAAGAGGGCTCTGGGGAATGAGGCAGGCACTGAGAGCTCCTCCTCTGCAGACACATCTGTGTCTTTCATCAGCAGGGCTCAGGGAATACCACTGACTGGAGAGGGGAAATAAACCCATCTCTTTGGAGCTGAGAGGCTCGGGGTCTCCATCCTCCTGCTCTGAAGAGGCCCTGCCCGATGGGGAAGCAGTCACTGGAGAGGTGGCTGATGCACTAACACTGTTTGGCAGAACTGTCACATAACAGGCAGGACTGGGGGAGGGCAGGGACAAAACACAGAGCAAAGAGGGCAACGTGAAGCTGTGCCAGGAGCAGACCCTGGCAGCCAGAACAGCCTGAAGCATCTAAGTGGGGCAGCAATTGCAGCAGGACATGCAAATGGCTTTCTGGTGAATGAACTTACTAATGGTTGCACTTTGCTTTCACTCAGTCTTCCTCTGGATGGTGTCTTTGGGGGCTGTATCAACACAAGAGGGAACACTCAGAGCCATGAAGCCTTTACTGTGGCCAGTTTTGGTCACTAGAAACAGAGATGCACAGTGCCTCGTGCTTTGGGACTCTGTGGTGTCATTCAGAAAAGATAAATCATATCAGAAAGGCATTCTCTGTCAGGCCAGCCAGCCCTCTGAAGGGGGAGTGTGCATGTGCATGCATGTGTCACAGAGCCACAGAATGCTTCGTGCTGGGAGGGGCCTTTAGAGGTTATTTAGCTCCTGCTACAGGTATTGCTCACAGCCCAGCCCAGCCTGACCTTGAATGTTTCCAGGATGGGGAATCAACAGTTTCTATGTGCAACCCCTTCCAGTGTTTCACCACCCTCATCATAAAAAATTTGTTCCTTATTATCTGGTCTAAATCTAGTCTCTCTTAGTTTAAGACCAGTACTACTTGTCCTATCACAACATACCCCACTAAAAAATGTGTCCCACATTTATCTTGTTTATAAAAACCTATTTCAGCACTAAAAAGTCACAATAACTTCTCCCTAGAGCCCTCTCCAGGCTGAATAATCCCAGTTCAGTATTTCCTCAGAGGAGAGGAGCTCTGTGCTGCTGATCATCTTGCACAGGGTGTGGGGCTCCTTCCACCAAGCCTCACTGCCATCAATAGCCCTGCTCTGGGAACTGGCCCAAACTTCCAGCCCATGGCATTGCCAACTACAGCACCCATCAGCCCCCCCAAACCTTCTTCCATCCCATGAGGGACCAGGGAGGATTTTTGGGGGCAGTGGGACATGGGGAGCCTTACATTCCATCCCAGGGACCCCAATCAGGGGGTCAGAGCCAGCACCCCCAGAGCCCTCAGCACCCACCTGCCACAAGGACCAATCCTCCCTTGTGGATCAACAAGGAAGGTGGGGAGGGAAGAATGGATTTTATACTCCTTTGGACTGAAATGATTGAAATCATGTAGGTTGCTGTTCTGTTTTACTTGCATGCAAGGTGTCATTAAGCAAATGTCTTTTCCATAAAGCAAGGAACACTCACACATAGCCAGGCTTTCCCTATTTTCCATGCACAGTACAGTGGTTCTGTATTTATTTGGCAAGAATACTGAACTCTCTGCAAAGGTTTGCTCTAAGTTCAGGATGGGAGAACAGGCTGAATTTGAGGCTTCCTTCCTTCTGCAAGGTTAAGTCACATCCTTAGGTCTTCTTTTAGAAAGCTAACAAACCATGTTAGAAGAAAGAGAAAAGCCTTTGATGGAGAAGCCTTGCACTCAGGAGAACACACAACACTGACCCAGGCCACAGTTCAATTCTTGGGCTCATCTTCTGCAGTGACACAGACAACTGCACACCTTTTTTCCTGCTAGAAGCAAAACTCTGATGCTCTTCGCAGCCAGACAACTTTGTCAAAGGATCTCTGAGGTAGAGGAAAGGCTTTAATGTTTGTGAAAAGGGAATTAGTGCAAACAGATTCCTTGAAACTACTATTTAAAAAAAATCCCACCTCAAATAGAAGGAGAAAGCAGGAAGCTCAATTACCTTTAAAGACAATGCCTTCCTACAGGGCAGGTTCTGTAGAAAATCAAAATGTGTATTTGCTTCCTTTGGTGACTCCAGCACTTAAAATAAAGCTTCTATCCTATTATATTTTAAGCCATGACTGACAGCAGAAAAAGAGTTCTTGCCTTATTTCCTCTATTTTACCAACATGAAATGTTCTACCCATGGAATTGGCCAGCAGTCTGGAAAATGTCAGGGTTAGGAAAGGCTGAGCTTCATTTGCTTTTCACAGATCTGAGTAATGAATTTTTCATTTTGAAGTATTGTTCTAGCTTGAAAAGCGAGTCTGTAGTGCTGGCATCACAGGGTTCCACATCTGTCTCCTAGCTGCTCTGGACTACTTTTGCTCAATTTATTAAACAGGGAGGTTTTTTTATGTTTTGCAACCCTGCAAACTAAATAGGAGGCCTGAGGCTTTCATGGGGTTTACCCTTCACATGCAATTATCATCATGGCAGATTTTGCTGGCTAACACTTCAAATCAATCTCCTACACTGGCATTGCTATTGCAAGAAGAGTGGACAAACCCAAAGTGCAGGAAAGGTAAGAGCATCAAGAAGTTGCTTTTGACACTAGCCAGAGTACTTATAATTCTGAATGCAAATAAGAAGCAGAACCCCACAGAAAAAAAACCAAAAACAGAGTCCCCAGATGGAGCTGAGAGAAAGTCATTGTGGTTGCAGCTTGATAAAACTCCATGAAGGAATGAGCAGCTCAAAAAGATTCACTGGGAGCTCATCTCTGTGTTTCATTGTGTGAAAACCAGAGATATTCAATTACATTAGAAATCATATGAGGGCAATTGGAGGTAATCCCTTTTCACACTGTGCACATTTACCTATGGAATGTGCTTCTGCCATGTGTGATGGAGCCCAGGGGTCTCAGCAGGATTCAGAAAAGAGTTCAGCAGGTCTCAAACATTTTTATAGGCAATATTAAAAGCTATCATTAAAGTAACAAAGGCTGCTAGTGATGTAAGCCCTGCTTGCCACAGCAGAATTCAACCTTTCCCTGTGGAGTTGGGGAAGTGTTTCATCAGTAGGGATGTTCTCCTGCTCGTACCTACTGAAGAGTTTTGTGTCCCTGCCCATGATGCTGATCCCTGGCAGAAACAAAGATCTAGAGGAGAGCAAGAGTTAGTCTTATCTAACACAAATCAGTTTTTCTATTTCTATTTAAACTGCTGAGCATCAAATATGGCCACTGTAATCCTGACCAGTCCTAAGGGCAATGCAGGGTTGGAGGGGTGGCTCCAGGGTGGTGTCCACAGAATCCTGACTCCTGTAAGGGCTCGGGTTGGGCACTTAGGAAAAGGTGCAAAAAATCCCTTGCCTTAAACAAAAGTCTGGGGGCAGCGAGTTCCACGGCTTAACTACTTAGGTGGGAAGCAGGCAGGAAAACTTTCTTCTTATTAATTTCTTCCAGAGGTTGATTTCACTGGCTGTGCTGCCAGTGAAAGAAGGATTTCCAAAGAGAAAAATCCTAGATGTTTTTTCTCTGGGAGTGCTTTACCCATCTGAACACCCCTGCAGCGTGCAGGTACCAACTGCAGCCACTGCAGGGCTGGAATGGAGACCAAGGGTTCATCAGCACCCAAAAAAGGCTCAGCCTGGTGTCTGCCTGGTTGTGTGGGAGCAGCTGGAGCTGCCCCACACATCCCCTCTCTCAGTGGTGCTCACACAAGCGCTGGCCTGTGGCAAGTGCTGCCAAGCACAGCAGAGGAGTGAGGGGGTGAAGAGCAGCCGCCAGCCACAGCAAGACCTCAGAGCAAGCATGAGGGTTGCAGCCTAAGCAGGACAAACAACACGTGTGAGCTGCCTCAGCCAGCTGTATTTAGTCTCCTGCCAAGGTTCCCACTTGTTTCCTGGCCACTGCCCACTCAGGAGAGCACACAACACTGACCCAGGTTCAAATCTTGGGCTCACTTTCTGCAGGCACACAGATAACTGCACACCCTTTTTCCTGCTAGAAGCAAAACTCTGATGCTCTTCGTGAGTGGCCCCGTGGCTGCAGTGGGGCTGCAGCCTTGCAGGAGGAGGGCAGGGTGCTGAGCATCCCTGGGGTGGCTGTGCCTGGGCTTTGCAGGGGGATCTGCTGGAGGTGGGGAGCAGGTGGCACAGTGCTGAGCTGCTCAGCTGTCGTGGGGCTGCAGAGGGACGGACGCAGCTGGGCGAGGGGAGGGAAGAGCTCAAGGACTGCCAGCCTTTCTGCTTTACAGGTCTGCAAAGGAACAGCAGGGAGCTGATCCAGCCGGGATGCAGGGCCCTGCGTGGTTTAGATCCCGGGAGGGGCAGCGCCACGAAGCACCCTGGAAGGGGTGAGATGTGCACACACAGGCTCTGTGACAGCCTCACTCTGCCTTGTGCTGGGGCCAGTACCCCGGCAGCAGCCCCTGCTGTGTGCCAGCAGGGGCCTTGGCAGGGCTCTCTGGGGCATAGATTGATATCTGCTCATGCAAATAACCTGGAAGCGTCCCCCGGGGTGGGACAGCTGGTCCCCGGCAGCGCTTTGGGGAGCATTCTTTGTGTGCCCGTGTAAGCACCCTGGCAATCTCTTTCGGGGCTGGCCAGCAGGGGCCCTGGCAGAGGCCAGGAGGCAGCATCTCGCTGCCTGAAGCTGTGCCAGCTGAAGCTTTCCAGCAGCAAAGCCTCCTTCTGCCCCAAACAAAGGACCAATGTGGCCGGCATTATTGATTTGTTTCGTGACTCGCTGCTTTTAGCGTGGCAGGAAAAGACCAAGAGGAGTTTTAATTTGTCCAAATGGTTTTAGACAAGGTTAATAAAACTCATCGATAAATGGCGCTTTTCATTAAGTTTTAATTACAGCCTCATTTCAACAGGCTGGACGTGCATAGTCCTGCTGTTTGATTTTTTCATTTAAGGTGCCTCCTCAGCAAAGCTGCTGGTGTTTGTTTTTTTTTTTTCTTTTAAGGTGTGCTTCCCTGATTTCAGTGATTAATTTCCATTGGAAATGAATGGAACCAAGGAGCTGCCAGGCTGCTGGAGAGCCTGATTGCCTCAGTGAATTCCCTTTGGCCCCCATCCCCTGCTGGGAATTACAGCTACTTAAGCTAAAATCTCTGAACCTAGAACAGTTTTGTACCTTGCTACATCATCATCTTGGTCCAGAAAGGGTGCTGGTGCTGCTAACCATCTCTCCTCCTCAGGGACTGGTGAGGGTGGCACAAATGCTGAGAGTTTCATCTTTCCTGTTGTCTTCCAGAAGTCTGTTTTGAACACCTGAAAGAGATGCAGACAGGATCTGCTTCAGGTCAACTCATAGCAGGGTGAACAGACAGAAAATACCAGAATACCACTGGTCATTGTAAGCTCAGCTTGACTGATAGTTCTCCCTCTCCAGAGTGAAAATGTGAATACTGTTCTAGCTTAAGAAGGTCTGTGTACACACATATTCTCCCTGAGACAGTATTCCCTCCTGTGCAATGCACTGATTTCTGTCCCCAGCTCAGTTTCCAAACTTTGTTAAAGCACTTATTTTTAAGCAGTTTACAATTTCCCTATTTGCTCCCACTCTTAACAGCAGATTCCTGTCACAGCAGAGATGACCATGACACTCAGAGTGTTTCAGTAAAACTTCAGAAAGCTTCAAGCATCAGCACCTTGTTAGCCAGAAGTCTTTCCTGCCTTTTCTCTGTGGCCTCCCATGAGCAGCTCCACACAGCTCTGGCTCTTTCTCTCCTTCTTCTCTCTTCCTTCTGCAGTTCCAGCTGGCTCCTTCCCATCCCTAGCAGGGCCACCCAACCCTGTCTGTCCCTCTCACACCCTCCTGCCCCTTCCTCCTCATAGCAGGGCCAGCAGACTCCAGCTGAACTCTCCCAGCTCCCTCACTCTTTATCTCACCCGTAGCTGGGAGGGCAGGGCTGTTCCACTCTGGGGTAATTAACACAGCTGCAATATTGGAGGCAAGATTGCCTTTAGCACTGTCTCTGTGTCCCCACAAATTTCCACATTCTTTCCATGTAATCTTTATAAGAGTGGAGAACTTCACTGCTGCAGAAGACAAAGGGTTGTTGTCTGGTAAAGACCTTTTTACTTTAAAATGCCCACTGCTGTTACCATCAGCATTTGAGGAGCTGTGGTGCCTCAGCCTGGGGATTGGCAGCAGATTATTCATCCCTTGCATTCAGAAGGCTCACACAGCATGCTAGCTCCTGTCAGGGTTCTGAGAGCATCCCCTGGGGGTTTGACTCCCTGGGTTCAGGGCTGGCTTGGATGATCACACAAGTGCCTGATGTTGAAGAGAGCTTTCCAGAAAGCTCTGCTAAGAAGCCCCAGTGAGGTCCTGTAGGGCTGTTCATAGCTGGGCTGTCCTGCACCCACAGCTGTGCCACGTGCCCTGCTTGTGGGACCTTGGCCCGTGGCCTTCAGTCCCTGAGCTGACCTCGGATCTGTCTCATCACTGTGGACTTGCCTGGCAGTCACTGTGCTGGGGCTGAACCTGGCTGCCACCACCAGATCTGCCCTGCTCTTCTGGCTGGGGCACTGTGAGGCTGCACCTCTGCCACCCTGCCCACTGCCCCATGCCTGCCTTCTGCCACCCCCAGCTCCAGGCTCACCCTCCTCCACGGAGCCAGCCCTCACAGGGGACACTGACTGATGCCTGCATCCCTGATGGTGCCTGTAGCTGTGCCTGGGCTGTCTCCAGCAGAGAGAAACCACAGCAGGGGAGAGTCACCTGTGTCTGCAGAGGACTTGTGGAGCAGGCAGAATAGAAAGGAAGGAGCTCTCCCACATTACAGCTCAAAGCAGCAATGGGCAGCAGCGTTCCTGCATGCATGTGCCACACCCCAAAATCTTAACGTGTGCTGGAGCAGGGAGGGATGTTCCACAAACTGAAGGAGGCCATGGGAAAGGGGAATTTCAGGCAGATGGTGACAGTGGCTCCCCAACATGCCACTCTGGAGGGGGCTGAGCCCTTTGTTCCTAGGCTGGGCTGAAAAGTGGTTGTATTCTCACGGCTACCAGAAGACATGGAGTCAAAAACCTCACAAGCCTCCTGAAAGTCTGTGCCTCACTTTGTGAGTTCAGTGATTTAACTGCAGCTTGCTGCTGAAGGTCTAGAAGTGGCAAGGCTGTGTGCTCCATGCCTTGGCACCCCGTTGGGGTGGGTGCCCTGAGGACTTGGCTGCTTGCTGTGGTGAGGCAGGCAGTGCTGTAGTCCTTTAGGGGAAGAGCATCTCTCTGGGAGATGCTTTAGCCAAAGGTAAGATTGTACCTATCACTGCCTGCAGGGGAAGGCTGGGAGGTGCCAGGGGACAAAAGTGTCTTGGGCCGGGCTGAAATGCCTCTGAAGAACAGGATGAACCAGTCTAGGCATGCCAGAAATGCCCTGAGCTCTGTCTGTAAGGACCACAGGTGCCTGGGCTCTGCTGTTCAGAGTGCCCCGGGCAGGAGGCTGCTGCTGGCAGGAGCACCCTTCACCTTGCTTTACACTCTGTTGCTCAGGTGTTGCCACAGCTGAAATACAAATCCCTGCAGAGCACAGCCTGCCTGAGGAGCTTGGGGGAATGAGGTTTTGCTGGCAGGGCTGCCAGAGCTGACTGGCTTGAAGCCAGAGTCTGCATTTGCAGCAGGGGATAGGAGGTACCTCTAAAGGGAACCGTGCAGCAGCCTTGTTTTGACATCTCAAGGCTTTAATAAAGTTTGGAGGCTTGCCTAGGCAGGATGAAGCTTGGCTACAACACAGGCACTTTTGGCCAGTCATGTTTTAACCCAAATGCTCCTCACTACTGGTTATTTTTTTAGTACAAACCCACTCTAAATCCCAAATTGCTCATCTCATGCACAGGAGGAAAAGAAACTACAGAGTGGGGTGACTGAGCAGCTGAAGGTCAGGTGTGCCTGCTGATGTGCTCCCCAGCCTTTGCTATCCTCTCTTCCAAAACATTTCTGGAGTCTTAGAGGGTAAGACAGAGCCATAGCTCTGGGATGCAGTGTAGAATATTCCTTCTTCTCTCTTCCATGAGAGGCTGGGGTCAGGGAGACAGGGAGAGAAGCATGGTGCAGTGTCACTGCAAGGCCTTGTGCTTTTTCCTGGTTGGGCTGGAAGTCTGTGTGATGCTGGAGCCGTGTGGGTGATGCAGACAGAGAAATGGAGAGGCAGTGAGGTGAGGAGATGGCTGACATGGAGACACAGGATGTCCTGGCAGAGGTCACTGGGATGCTCACAGCTGCGGAGTGACCACGGATGAACTCAGATCCTCTGTGTCGAGGTGTGATGGACCCCAGGGGCAGAGCTGGGAGGATTAGGACAGAAATGTGGCTGGCCTTTGGTTCAGTTTGGGGAAGGCAGGTGGATGGAGTAGGAGGCTGGGAGTGGGGAGGATGTTTGTATGGAATATAGCTCCTAGGAACGGGAATTTTCCTGCTTTTATGCAAGGGCAAATCCCTCCAAAAGCACACTAACCCCTGTGAGTCAGCACAGCCTGTGGATGGATAGACACCATAGGCTGGGCAGGAAACCTGATGTGACTAATGCAAAAAGCAAGAAAACACCTCCCATGGCAGCACTGGGCTTCCACCCTCCCTAAAGTCATCCCCCAGAGATGTACAAGCCAAGTACACTTGCTAACCCAGGATGTTTTGGTTGCCTAGTTTGCTCTCATTCTTGTCCCTGTGGGTAGCAGAGGAAGAGAATACAAGAATACAAATAATAAACTTGAGGCTCTGGGAATCTTTGCACAGAAGGCTTGGTGACAGCTTGGGACCTGCCCTGGGTGGCACTGAGCCCCTTTTCCAAACACCCAAGGCTCTCAGCTCGTGTCCTGGGAGCCCTTGGCAGGCTGCTGTTTGCGCCCAAAGCAATGGGAATGTTGATACCCACCAGCTCTCTTGGTTTTGTACTTCCCCTTCCCAGACCTCCAGGGTGGGGTGACAGCAGCAGGGAATTGGGGTGGGCACAGGTGGAGGATGGGAAGGAAATGATGCAGTTTCACTCATTTATTTGCATGCTAAGCTCCAGCAGCAGTGCAGGACAGCTGGGGGTGTGTGCTGCCTGCTGAGCCCCTCTTGTTAGAGGGCAAATGCTGATGGAGCTGTTTGGCTCCTGGAGCTCTGAGCCCCACTATTGTGAGCAAGATTTAAACTTTTGCAGGTGTGCTGGGAATAGCCCAAAGCACCTTGTCTCGCTTGCTGGTCAGAGGAATTCATGGCTATTATATTGGGAGGCAGGCAATGATTACAAATCAATGACTCCACTCCCAGAGTGATTCATCATTAACCTGGGAATTCAGCCCTTTCCCTGGCTCTCTCCATCAGCAGCTCCCACTCCTGTAGCATCTCAAGTGTCTTATTCATTTTAAATGATTGGATAGTTATGGATGTAGCAGAGGAGGAATGGAAGGACAGATGCACTGAGACGTGGTCGGGCAGCTAAGGGGAGAGAGGGTTTTTGAAGGGGCATGGGGCACCTTGAGGGTGAGCACAGCTTGGCTGTGCACTGGGAGCAATGCTGCCAGCAAGACCTGGGGCACACCAGCATTCTCTGCTGCAGTGCTCCCACTGATGTCCCTGCTGGGCTGGGGAATTGTCCATGGTTTTGCCTGGCTGGGCACAAAGTGGGGTGGAAAGAAATAAAGATACCAAGCTGTGCCCAGCCAGACCAAAGCAGGGGTCACATAGCAGTGCAGTGGGGAGGTTTTAATGGTCCCAAACATCCCAGGACAGTCTATTCTTAATAATAATTTATAGCACTTAGCACTGTTACATGTTCTAAGCATTTTGCAGGCATTAACCAGAGACTGAGCCTGCTTCAGAGCAGGGCCTGGCACTGCGGTCTCACCAGGCCCAGCAGAGAGGCAAGGGCTCTCCTCACTCACCTGTGCTCCTGTCCACCTCTTGTGGTTGCTGAGACAGCCACAACACCCAGAGTGCTTCAGTAAAACTCCTGAAGGCTTCAAATATCAGCACCTTGGGATCTAAAAGTCCTTCATACCTTTTTCCTGGGCAGCTCCACACAGCTCTCAGGGTCTGTCCATCTATGCCAGCAGCCAGTCTGTAGACTCAATGCCCCAGCCTTTCCTCACACACTGATGAGGGAAGTGTGCCCATTTCCAGCTGGATTCATGACCTCCTGCCCCTTCCTCCTCACAGCACAACCAGCAGGCTCCAACTGAACTCTCCCAGCTCCCTCACTCTTTATGTCACCCATGGCTGGGAGGGCAGGGCTGTTCCCACTCCGGGGTAATTAACACAGCTGCAGTGTATCAGGGGCAAGATTGTCTTCAGCACCATCTCCATCTGTCTCCTCACAACCTCTGGCTGTTTTCCTGCCCCTTGTCCCACCTCCCTGTTTCCCTCTCCAAACCAGACTATGTCTCTTGTGCAGTCTTGCTTTACAACAGCTGCTGGCCTGGGGACCACGGCTATTGCACCAGCAAATACAGCAAATAATCATTGCAGCTAGGCAGGGAATTGGTTCCATTTCACAAAAGAGGCAGCTGGCACAGGGTAGCTAACTGGTGAGCTAGGAACACATTTCCTGCTCCAGGCTTCTCTTCCCGGCCTTACAGTGACATTTCCAGAGAACAGCTTCGATTGCAACATGTTCAGGGAGGCTGGGGAGATAAAAGGCACCCCCAGCCTCTGTGCTCTCAGAAATGGGAAACACAGAAACACACAGAACACGCAGCCAGGTCTGCACCAGCCCTAGGTCACGCCTCTGCTGGGTTTATCACTGGCTTTGCAGTCACCCACAGACACTGCCTGGCTCTGACCTGGGGCTGGGAGCTGACCCTCCACAGCAGCAGGATGGACTCTGCAGGATGCTGAGCTGAAAGATGAAGTGAGAATCACACATCTGCAAGCCTGTTGCTGCTGCTGCCTCTGTGTCCTTCCCCTCCCTGCAGCCCCACAGCTGCTGCAAGGAACAGGGTGGTGGGAGCCCAGCTGTGGCCACAGCAGGGGAGATGCAGGAGGGACAGTGGGGAAACCTTCAGGGAATGGTTCCTGTCACCTTCAAGAGGCTCCAAAGGTTTGAAGGAAAGCAGTTCACACACGGAACTGAAACTGAAGCAGGGGGAACTCGCTGTGAGCACTCAGTGCTGGCCTCCAGCCATTTAAAGCTTCAGATGCATCTGAGGTGCAGCTGGGCACAAAGAAGGGGCACGCTGGCAGCTTGCACAGACACACCCAGGACAGGGGCTTTGGAGCACTGCTGGGTACAGCTGCAGCAGCTGAGAGCTCAGCAGGGGCTAGGAACCACCCCAGAAACCAAGGAAAAGCTGGGCTGGTTGATGAAGGAGCAGGGCATGCCTGGTGCCCTTATCAGCCTCAGAGCACGTGGGAGCAGAGCCAGGGAGCTGGAGACTGTCCCAGGGGCCACACAAGACTGGACAGGAACTGCAATCATGCTCCTGTGGACAGACACAGAGCTATTGCAAAACCTCCCAACAGGCCACTTGGTTCTCAGAAGAATTCAAACAAGCTGAGAGATGTGTTGGCGTGGAAATGACAACTGTAACATTCCTTGTTAGTCCTTGAGACAGGGCACGTCTTCCTGCACCATGCCTCCCTTCCCAGAAAAGTCTGAAGCCAGGGTTTTGGCTGCCTGCAGGCACTAGATGAATCCAATCCTCCCCCAGATGGGGCTCCTGGTTGCCCTCTTCTCCATCTTTCCACCTTTCATGTCCAGATGGATCCCACCTAAAAGCAGCTGTGGTCCTATTTCACCAGGATTTTTTATTTTCAGAGCATTTAATAGAGAGCAAAGCATCTCAAACACCTGCTTATTTCCTAGTCCAATCCTTGCAACATCTGTACAAAACTCTCCTGGCAATGCCTGCAATTGTTTATGTGGGAAAGTCCCATCAAAGAAGTGTTTGAGCATGACTTTGCTTTTGTTTTTCAAATGTGATTTGAAAGGATGAAGCACTACAGATCTCTGAGGCCCTCTGGCAGGCATTTCCAAGACCCCTGCCTGGCTGTAAGCTATTTGAGATCCCACACACAGCATTTTCACCCCCCTCAGCCTGTCTCTAGCACCCGATTGCTCACTACACAGCCAGTTTTCCAACTGCCTGGGCTGAATTTGGCTTTATGGAACTAATGCTAGGCTTTACTACTACAAGAAAATTAAAGCAATTCCCTTCCTTCACTGATATTGTTCCCTTGAAGGTATTTGGAGGCAGAACTCTTGTCCCTACTGAACCATCCCTTTTCACTCCATGTGCTTCCCTCCTCACACCTCCCATCCTCGAGTTGCTTTCATCAACCAGTAGCTGCTGCTGAGCATATTTGGGTCATCTTTCCACTCCACTGATCTGCCTTTTTGGGAGCAGGATCATCTAGAGACTCCAGGAATTCCCATCCTGCTGAGGAGCAGGCACGGGGGCATAGCCACCCTCGGCACATGCTGCCTTGTCAGGATTTAGGGAGTGTTTGGGATCCCTGCATGGATGCTGGGACTGATCTCAGTGACAGCAGAGAGTGAAGGACCAGGAAAGAAGGGAAAGCTGGCAGGTGTCCAGCTGGGACAGCCAGGGAGGGGAGGGTGGGCAGCCTGAACACCCTGCTTTCAGTCCCTTGTTGTGGTGCCAGCTAATGAAATTTAACATATTATTGACCAGACTCTACTGTCTCTGCCTCAAAAACAATCTTTGTGATGGCTGTGACTCGTTTTCAATAGTTCTTAACTTATAAGATCTTTCTCTTTTATTTTTAATATTTAAAATGATTAAATTTTTGGACTAAATGAAACCAAATGGACTTTGTTCTCCCCTGAAAGCTGTTTATGTAACATCTGTTTTAACAGGTTTAAAACTCAGTCCGTTGCACTGCGTGAAATAAAATGCTGAAATTACTGTATTTGTTGTAATTTTTTTTTAAAAAAATAAATAAGTCCATCCCTTCCTCACCTGACTTTCTTCCCAGGCTGCAGCTTCTCAGGGCAGCCGGCTGGAGTGATGCCTGCCTCACTCCTCACCGGGCAGACCATTTATTTCAAGGTACTGGTACAAAGTTTCCCCAGCTGTAAGAGCCTTAGCGAGCAGAGCTGGCAGTGTGGCTGGCATTAAACTCTGTCTCAGATTAAATCTCCGAGCCTGGGAGCGTTCCTGGGACACCGAGCGGGCTGTCGGGGTTGCCCTGCGCCAGGAATGCGCTGAAGCTCTTCTCCCAGGACATTTAAAGCTGCTGAGTGCGCCAGGGAAGGTGGGAGGGCAGCACAGACAAGCCCCCCATGCCCTCGCTGCCGGGCAACCATGGGTTAAAGAGCTGGGGGGGTTCTCCTGAGCGACCTCGCTTTTTTGGCAGCCCCGTTCCCTTCAGTGTCCCATTTTCTCCTAACCTCCCCTGCCTCCTCCTCCTCCTTATATATTCATGAAGCTGGGGTGAAATAAAAGCTGGGCGGCAGCACAGGAAGAGGAACTCGGTGTGCCTGGCTCCGGGACGGACCCTGCTCTGCATCTCCATCCGTGCGGGACACAGAGCCGCTCCCGCTGTCCCCAGCACTGCCAGAGCTCTGGATGCCCGGAGGAGGAGAGCTAACAGTGAGTCAGTCTCACCAGGGAGAAGATAAAACTTTTCTTTGGGACGTTTCCTTTTCTAAGCTCAGAGCCAGGCCTGCTGTGGGGCTGTATCTGCCCCTGGGGTGTTCTGTTTGCTCCCCAGCATAGCCTCAACCCCTGGGGTGCACTAAAGGGGATGGGGATGTCTTCCTGGACCCACAGGTGGAGGAGAGGCTGGAAGCAGAAGACACAAGCAGGGCCTTTCTGTGTAATTGACACTGGCTAATTTCAAAGTATTGAGCCCTTCTCCAGCCTGTTTTTCTCTGGAGAGATTGGCGTGGAGGGTGGTGTTCAGGGATTATGTTGCAGTTGTGCTTTAGGGGGGAGGGAGAGCTCTCAGAGTTCACATGTGCCTGTCTCCTGTGATCTCTTACTACACCCATGGTCTCACTTCCATCCCCTTTCCTCTGGGATTGCAATGAAAGGACACACCTCTGTTGCTGCAGAGGAATCCTTGGGGTTTTGCCCACAAATTAACCCTTTGGGTAGCTGAAATGTACTAAAAGGCTGCAAAAATGTACTAAAAGGGAGAGGATCTTCTCTCCTCTGGAGGGAATTGAGATCTGATAAGCTCAAGGCTTACCTGGACACTAGCAGCACCTCAGCACCAGCTCCCCTTGTTCAATGAGGGTTCCATCCCAGCTTGCAAGCAGCATCCTGAGCCCACCAATCCCCCATGCCAGGGCTGGACCCTGGATGTGCTGCCAGCGTGATCCAAGGAGCAACACTTCTTGACCCTACCCAGCCTTGCTGTGTGTAATCAGCAGCCAGAAGGAGTGTGCTGATCCATTAGCCCTAAATTCAGGGGATGCTGGTGCCAGGTGCTGCTGCCAGTACTGGGCATCCCATTATCCCCCTGCTCCTGCAGGATGGGCCAGCACCCTCACATCCCACTGCCCAGGGGCCACCTTCTGACCTCTGCTAATGCTTCAGTCTTGTCTCCCTGTCAAGGTGCAGCTCTAAGATGAAACCTGCAGCGGGGCAAGGCGTAAGGCTGGCATTCCTTCTGCTGAGGCTGGCTTCCCTCTGCCTTGGCAGCCCTCTCTGGGAGGACCGGGACTCGCTGATGCAGGAGGAGAAAGCTCATCAGACAGGGGGCAACTTGGTGCTGAGCAGGCAGGAGCAGCAGCTCAGCACAAAGCTCGTAAGCCTGAAGAAGAAGGAAGTGGAAGCAGCCATAACTAGAGGGCAGTTTCCTCCAAGCATGCACTTCTTCCGGGCAAAAAGCCTCATTGATCAGAGCACGGTGTTCAGCGTCCTCAGGCGCATGCCAAAAGGTAGGCCTGGCTTAAGGAGAACTCCTCTTACTCATCCTTGCTCATCTTTTGCTTTCTGAGCTGGGACAGAGCACAGGATGTGGGAGACAAGCCTGTGAGAGCTGGAAATTGAGCTCATTGGGTTCCAGGAAGAGCCCTGGAAGCCCGGGATGGGGCAGGGGCAGAGAGGAAGAGGGGGATGGATTGGATGAATACACATTTCCAGCAATTGTGGCGTTTGGTTTAACTTACAAAATGGATCCTTAAGCCTTTCAAGAATGGAGAAGGGGCAGAGGAAGCAATGACAACAAGAAATAACAGAGACCCCCCATGTACTCAGCATGTTCCAGCCAGGGCCTCTCTTTTTCCCACATACACATTCCACAAACAGGCTACCAACCTTGTCTGAGTCTGTATCCTGGCCAAAAGTGTTGCATCCCCCAAAAAGTGTTTCTGCAGCAGACCTGGAAATCTGCTGCAAAGTCTGGGAGCACGAGAGGAGGAAGGGGCTACCTCTAACACTGAAATCTTTTTTTGCTTGTTGTGTACGAGTCAAAGCCTGTGTACTTCAGCACTTAAAGTAAAGGAGAGCAACTTTTTACACGGGCAGGTAGTGACAGGACCAGGGGGATCAGTGTTGAATTAAGAGAGGAGAGATTTAGATTAGATATAAGTAAAAGTCTTTCCTCAGAGGGTAGTGAGGCACTGGAACAGGCTGCCCAGAGAAGTCGTGGCTGTCCCATCCCTGGAAGTGCTCACAGCCAGATTGGATGTGGCCCTGAGCAATCTTCCCAACTTCTCCCTCCCAGTCTCTGCTGTGGGATGCAGATCCTGACCTTGCAGAATCCTAAATTACCATAAACAATTAGTATGTCAGAAATGTCATTACCCTTTCATGGCTGGATTGAACAGTTAGGAATTCAGAAGCACTCTCCTCTTCACCTCCTATCAATGGTGTCATTGATACCAAGTAGGGGCCAAAACAAATAATTAACACTTTTCAATCCAGGCAATGTTAAAACGGGTTCTTGGAATCTTTGCAAGGGCTGCCAGGTTTTAGGGCTGAGATCACACCCTTGTAGCTGTTTGAGCAGGACTGGATCAGAGCCCCTGGGGGTTCCTGCTGTTTCAAGCACCGTTGTAATGTCTGTTGCTGCTCACGTAGGGGAGGAGGTGACATTGCCAGGCAGAGGAGGTCAGGCAGCTGCAGCATGCCCACTCTGGTGCACCAGCTCTGCTCAGAGCAGCAACCACAGCTCCTCCACAGCCAGACCCTCTCTAGTGGAGGTCATAGACAGGAGTCTGTATTAGATTAGTCCACTACAAATTATAGTCTGCAACTTAACCTAATGTCAAATACATACCAGTCTTGTGTCTTGTTCCTGCTGTTCGTGTTCTCCTTTTACCCCTAAGGGCATCAAAGCTATTTTGACTAAGAGGTCTCCCCTAAACTAATAAAATACATACCTAAGATTTCAGCTCTCACAGTAGCTTCCCTTTACAAAGGTGAGGCTTAGTTCAAGCACCAGTAACACCAGGAATCATTGGAAAAGGAGATATTTCAGCAAAATGAAGTGACAAGGAAGGTGAGCAGAGAGAGAATGCTCCCTGTGCCAGGAAGACTGGCACTTGCCAACATACTGCACAACAACAGAGCACCCCAGAGGCCCTTGGTGCTGGCCAGCAGCAGATGTACAATGTAAGGGAGCAAGCTTTTCCTAAGGCACAGGAGTAAATTCTACTTCTGCATCTGAGTGCAATTCCCCAGAGGAACCTGGTCTGGGATTTTGGTGTATGCTGAAGTTCCAGAGAGCTGAAAGGAGAGACACGGACTAGACACAAGAATTGAAGCTGAGATCCAAACAGCTCAGCTGCAGAGCTTAGCTTCAGGTGTGCTTCAGCCAGCCTGCCCTGTAAACTGCTGCCTCCCTGCCAGGTTATCCTCAGATCGGTGGGGCCTGAGCCAGCTCACAGCAAACTCTGTCTGAAAGACCTTTAATAACTCGGAGCAGTTTCCATCCCAGTGGAGAAGCAGAGCTCCCTATTGATGCTCCCAGGGAGCTGTCAGGCTCTGCCTGCCCAGTGTCTGATGTGGAGGGGGCCCCACCTCCAGCCTGGGGCACTCACAGCCTTCTAGAGGCATTTCCAGCCCCCCCGGCTGGGCGGACAAACCGCTGTCACACTAAACCCCCATCCCAGCTCATCAGGGTGTCCTTGTCCCCCCCTCCAGGTGCCGTGCTCCACCTGCACGACCTGGCCATGCTGAGCGCGGGCTGGCTGGTGTACAATGCCTCCTACCTGCCCGACTGCTACATCTGCTTCACGCCCGCGGGCTCCGTGCGCTTCCGCTTCTCCCGGCCGCGCCCTGCGCGCCCGCCCGCGCCGTGCTCGCCGTGGCTGCTGCTGGAGACCTACCGGGGACAGCTCAGCGACGTGGCCGAGTTCGACAGGGGGTGAGTGAGGAGCGGGCACCAGCCTGCTGCTGTCCCGCGGCAGCACCATGCAGGAGCTCTGGTCCAGCTTTCCCTCTGCTCACTGCTCTGTGAGTGAGGAGCTGATGCAGGAGCACTCTGGTCCAGCTTTCCCTCTGCTCTGTGAGTGAGGAGCTGATGCAGGAGCACTCTGGTCCAGCTTTCCCTCTGCTCTGTGAGTGAGGAGCTGATGCAGGAGCACTCTGGTCCAGCTTTCCCTCTGCTCTGTGAGTGAGGAGCTGATGCAGGAGCACTCTGGTCCAGCTTTCCCTCTGCTCTGTGAGTGAGGAGCTGATGCAGGAGCACTCTGGTCCAGCTTTCCCTCTGCTCTGTGAGTGAGGAGCTGATGCAGGAGCACTCTGGTCCAGCTTTCCCTCTGCTCTGTGAGTGAGGAGCTGATGCAGGAGCACTCTGGTCCAGCTTTCCCTCTGCTCTGTGAGTGAGGAGCTCATGTAGGACTCTCTGGTCCAGCTTTCCCTCTGCTCACTGCTCTGGAAGTGAGGAGCTCCGTTTAGGGCTGTGCACATGGAAGAGCAAACAGCTATGTAAGAGCTTGAAGGCTGCTGCATTAAGTAAGCCAAAGTCTACAAAACCTGGATTTTTGTGTGCACACTCCCTCTGGCTGTCTGCACAGACATGCTGAGGACAGTGGCTTAGGTAGATTTATGAGACCTGTCCCCAGCTCTCCTCAGCACCCAGGTGAAGGGGCTCAGTGGGACAGGGCTGCATGGTGCCCCATGCAGTTAGGTACCCAAAACCTGGGTGAGAATGCCAGGTAGCTGATGGTCAGGCTCTCCCCAACAGCAGAAAAGCACTTTGCAAAGTCATTGTTTTGATTCAGAGCAAGAAGTTGGGCAAACCGTTGATGTTAATTGCTACACTAGCAAAACCCCTCAAACTTCCCAAAATAAAACCCAACCCAACTCCCTCCAAGCACCAAGCTTGTTTTCTGAGGCCTGCCTTTGAAACCCCACTGGCAGCACCCCCTGGAAGCACTCATTCCCAGCAGGCCCCTCAGGCACCAGGAGCTGTGGCTCACCCTCCTGGCCATGGCTGAGCCAAGGAACTCCACAGACAGGACCCCTACCTGCTTTGGGGGCTCCTTCCCCTCAAGCACTCTGCTGCTAACAGAGCTTCTGCCCTTCCAGGCAAGGCTCCTGCAGCTCCCCAGGGCATCCCTCACCCCCAGCA
Organism: Cettia cetti; assembly: GCA_013401135.1. NCBI lineage: Eukaryota > Metazoa > Chordata > Aves > Passeriformes > Sylviidae > Cettia > Cettia cetti. The sequence continues at coordinate 19,271 of VZUI01000439.1, read as the reverse complement.
GGAGCTCCCCAGGGCATCCCTCACTCTCCCTGCAGGAGCTCCCCAGGGCATCCCTCACTCTCCCTGCAGGAGCTCCCCAGGGCATCCCTCACCTTCCTTCAGGAGCTCCCTTCCCTGCAGGAGCTCCCTTCCCTGCTGGCAGCCTTTTATCAGGACCGGGCTGGTGTGAAGCACCTGGCATTTATTCACTCACAGGTGGCTGGGAAGAGCCTGGCTGCCCCTCCAGCCGCTGGTGATGGGAAGGCAGAATCCCATCTCCCCATCCAGGGGCCATTGATCCCGGGACAAAGCCCTGCTGAAAAGGCCAAGAGGAAGCTTGCAGTGCTGCCGTGGTGTGTGGGGGGCTGCAGAGAGCACGCTAAATAATGCATGAAGTCAGACACTGAGCGATGAGGACAAAGGGAAATATTGAGTAGCCATCCATTCAGAGGGCACTGCTGTCCCTGGCGCTCCGGGGGCTGGGGTCTGCAGGAAAAAAAAGAGTGTGGGGTGTCATGTAATGACAGGGTATTGCCATGCCAACACACAAGGAGAGGGCTGGAGCAAGGCAGTGCAGATGACCCTAATTCCAGCGTTTGCAGAGTGAAACTTGGTGGGTTTTACTGCAGTGCTCTTCAGTGAGGTCCTGTGCTCTTAAATAGAGACCTTCTAACTCTCAGTCAGCTGTGTCCCCTCCACGTGGAGGCTGCCTGGGCTGTGTGCCCTGCAGATCTGGGAAGGAGGTCAGGTTGGGAAGCTGAGGAGCTTCCAGACTCGTGGCATGGTATTGCCTTCCCTCCCCAAAACCAGCAATGGGCAGGGCAGAGCAGTCTGAGTCTCCAGGGCATCCACCATCTCTCTCTTATGGAGATCCAGAAGGGAAGGAGAAAGTGATGCCAGAGCCTGGGCTCTTGACCTTTTATATGCTGAGGCTCAACTGCCCTGACAGGTGATGAATGAAATAAGATCCAGTGAGAAGTCACTTATCTCTGTCCTCCAAAGAGAAGTCTGGTTCCCCATTAGCTCCCTTCCATTTCTGCTGGGAGTGATGAGGAAGGAAAGATGACAGCACCAGCTCTCTCCAGCCTCACCAGGAGACCCATAAATAACATGCAAGGGATTGGATTTTGAAAGAGCTTCACTTCCTTAAAGCCCAAGCAGTTGCACTGGCCTTTTAGAAGTGTCTCAGGAGCAAGCCTTCATTGCACTTGTTTTCAGTTGTGTTTCCATGGCACTTTGTGGCAGAGGCCAAAGGGCAGGGCACCCTGTGCACCTGGGGGGCTGTGCATTGTGGGGTTCCCTCTGTTCCTGTGTGGAAACACTTGCTTTCAGAGGCAGCACTGCCACATTCCTCTTCTTTTGTGTTTTGTCTGACGGTGTTCCGTGGCCAGAAGTCAGAGCAGGACTTCAGAGGGGCAGGCACTGCACGGGCACACACGAGAGAGCTCCCAGGATGTGGAGGGGAAACTGAGGCAGAGGCCAATGAAGTGATTCTCCTCAGCAAACACATGCCTGAGCCAAGAGCAAACTTGGATCTCTGGCACGCTGGGTGCTGACTGATCCATCTGAGTGTGCTGTCCTTCATTTCTCGCCCTTCTGTGCTCATCACCACAAAACCACAGAGGAGTCATTATGCATAATGTGCAAACACACCAACAGCAGCCACACCGAGGCACTTCCCCTCCTATTTTCATCTACTCCCTGGGCACTAGTCTAGGGGTTAGGAATGTTTTTGGCCGTCTGGAAATAGGTCTCTAGCCAGGAATAGGCCCCAATCTGTTCTGCCTCTCAGTTTCTGGAAACTCTCCCAGTCTCTTGAACATGTGCATCCCAGGCTACCTCTCTCCTGCACTCCTCTTTGCCCTTGAGCACTGACAAGCTGAGAGAAAGCAGATGTCAGAGGAAAGAACGGATGGATAGTTGGGTGGTTTCAAGGAAGTGTCAAGGGAATATGGCAGCAGGGAAGGGCTCTCATGCGAGACAGGGTGGATCAGCAAATGTGAAGGAACAATGGAAATGTTTCTGAGAAGCTGCATCTCTTTCACCTTGCAGCATTTCTGGCCAAGAAGGGGTAGAAGAAAGGGGAATCTGCATGATTTTTGCTGTTTGCATTTTTAGGTGCATATACGTGTGTGTGTGCGCTTTGGAAGGGACTCCTTTTGTTTGTTTCCCTCAAGAGAAGTCTCATCATTCCTATTCAAAACACACATCTCATGGGCCAAGACCCCAGAGTATTGTGTTACTGGTAAGCTTCCAAAAGGATGCTGTTAGGAGAGCCAGGAGACCACGGGCCAAGGGACAGCAAAAGGAAGGGGGTTTTGCTTTCATACTTAAAAGGAAAAACAATCCTCCCTGATTTTCTTCACAGTCAATTACAATACAGGAGAATGTCATTCCTTCCCTCAAGAAGCAACATAATGGCTGCCATCTCCAAAGCAAGAGCATGCCCCCAGATATTTAGGGAAGCAGCACTGACATTCAGGGTATTTGTAAAATACCACGGCACACCCCCTGCCAGCAGCCCAAGGATTGAGGCCGTGCCCAGCAGAGCTCTCTCCCACCAGGATGAAGTCATCTGTGAGGGAGCTGACACCACGGCCCAGGCTGCAGGGACAGCTCCCCTGGGCACTGGTGGCTGCCCAGGCTGCCATCACCTTCCCCTCCGTGTCCTCTGCCTGCCTTATCTCACAGAAAAATAGGGCAGCTCGTGCAGTGCGAGGGGGGGAAAGAAAGGAATAAAAATCCACTACAGAAACAAAGCACTCTGCTCCCTCCACAAGTCTCCCCTTGGGGAGAAGAAGAGGGGATGAGAGAGAGCGAATGAACCACGTGTGACAGATGTTACTCACACTATTTAATGCACCACTGCAAGACATTTAGATACTACGGTGAGGAGAGGGGTGTAATTACCCATCAGGAGCAGAAAAAGGAGCAGGAAAAAGAATCCCTTAAAAAACAAGGCAACAAAACCTTTCACTTCTGTGTTATATAGCACGGGAAAGGAAAATGGGGGAAAAAAAAACAGGAAAAGAGAAAGCAAACCCACAGTTGAAAATAAATAATCCTTGGCTGGTCATTTTAGCTGTGCCCCTTTGGGCATATGCATTGCAATAGCATTGTTCAGTGCATACAGGACATGACATGGAAGGCTATTTGTAGTCTGCACCTGATCACTGGCAAAGGCCCATTCCAGGAAAAAAGAAAGAAAGAAAAAAAAAAAGTATTTCTGAAGCTTTGCTTCATCTGCATGAGCCACTGATGGCAAAAAACCCCCAAACCCTTAGGAGATTATCTGGTTATCAAGGATGGATCACTATTATGCAATAAATCTTCAACAGTTGTAAGGATCAATAATCAGTCTCAAAGGGAAGGGGATTATAAAGAGAAGCACAATTTGATTTATGTGCTTTTAGGAGCAGGGTGGTGTGGGGATTTATTGCCGTTTCTAGCCCAAGAGCACAAGCTAAGTAAACAGCCACGAGTTTGTAGAGGCGGATTGAAAGGCGGGGAGCGGAGCCATCGTGCGCTCATCGCTGGGGGAGCCCGATTCTCACAGGACAGGGGCAGAAAGCGCTGCGAGCCCGGCTATGCACCCATCCTCATCCTGGAGCGGCGAGAAGGGGCTTGCACGGCGCTTTGATCCACGGGGAGGCTTCCCCGAGCGCCCGCCCCGCTGGAGCAGCCCCGGCCGCGCTCGGCTCCCGGCTCCGGGCAGGCGCTCGCTCTCCGCTGCCGGGAGCTGCCCTTCGGCCACGAGGGAAAATCTCTTTTCCCCTAGCTCTTCCCACTCGAAAACCTCGGTGCTGAGCAGCAGCACAGCCTTTCTCTCTGCCGGCGCCCCCAGGATGATCAGCGCCCCCAGGATGCTCCTGGCTCCTGCATTCCTGCTTTCTGGGGTGATGCCGCGGTGTCTCCCGTGTGCTCCTCGCTGCCCGCCCCTTCCGAGGTCCAGCTCGGTCCTCTCGGGTCGTGGATTCCCGAACAGTAGCTGGGGTTGCCCGGTGCCCTTCGATAATGGCACCAAAGCCCCCATTGTAATGCATGGGAGGGCAAAGCCCAAGTTGCTGTGGAAACCTTATCTCTGAATTTTCCTGGCTGTTGAGCATTTAAAGTCTCATTTTTTAACAGTAGTAGCATCTCTTTTACGGGCAGGTTTGCTTCTAAAATTGTTCCTGGCAAAGAAATTAAGAGAGTGAGGAAGAAATGAAACTGCAGCCCCTGGAGGGGAATCCTTAGAGGGTGGAACAGCAGGCAAATCCTGGGGGAACAGGCTCTGTTTTATGGGCAGGATGGAGGGATTCAAAAGGCAGAGCTGTCCAGGATGTCTCAGTTTATGAATTTGGACCAGATCACATTTTACATCTGTAGGGGGGCTGTGGGGGTTTAATTCCATCCACAGAAGTGTCCTGGATGAAGATAATAAGATCACAAATCAAAGCCACACCTCCTATATAACAGAGCAGAGCTCTGCACGAGGATGGGGGCCAAGACATCAAACAGGAAGCATTTTTAAAGATCAGTAGCTGTTATTGAGAGGAAACAATATTCTCAGATGAAAGCTGAAGCATGGCTGAAGGTATTTCTGTCTGAACCTGCTTAGCCCCTGACACGAGATAGATAGGCACTGGGCCAGCAAGAAAAGATCTGTAGGTTTCTGTGATGGCTTCCATTTGTCCACCCAGAAATTAAGTTAATCACCCCTGCATTGCCATTTAGACTTTGCCCACTGGTAGGAGAAATTTTTTATGAGCCACTCTCCAGGTGGAAGAAGGAGGGCTGTTGCCAGAGGCAAGGCTTCAGGTGGGATGGAGGCTATCAGCTGCCAGAGGATGGTGGTGTGGCACAGAAGCTCACCCTGTCCTAAATGCGAGCTGTCACCCACAATTAGATAATCTTGCAATTTACTGGCTCCCTTAAACTCTGCCTGATAAAACTACCCACCGTCTCTCTGGGCTTCTGAAAGAGGTTTATATGCCAGCTGAGTGTATGGAAGAAGTGCATACATTTCCATCACCCTAAGGAAAAGGCAGGGCTGAGATCCTTATCAGCTGTTTCCCTGAAGTAGCCATCAGCAAGGCAGGCAGGCCATCAGCTTTGTTCTCGCTGCTGGGGAAAAATGATTTCTGATTCAGAATTGTCTTCCCCTTGCATTTTTTTTAGATGGCATGTTTTGACAATACAAAGGCACCAGGACAACCTATGGGCTCAGCAAGCAGGTTCTGGCACCTCCTGTAAGCTCAGTCTGCCTTTCAGGTGCTGAACAGAGGGCCAAGTGTTGTGACAACTTCTGTGCATGGAAGATTCTTGGGAAAGCACATTGTCTGCAGGAGTAATGTGCATGCCTGCTTTCAGCTTAGGGACACCCTGGGTACCAGAGCATAATCGATGTCAAAGCACCACACTTGCTTTTGTAACTCTGCTCCTTGAAAAAGGGAGGGGCAGGTTTTAAGCACCTACTCCTACCCTGCTTATGTATCATACAAATTCTGTGCCAGCCATTGGAGGAGTAAATACAGGTGGCAGGAGAATGACCTGAATGCTTCCTAGCTGCACCAGTCTCTGTTATGCCTGTTGTACTGCAGTGCCAACAGGCTCTGTTTGCTCTCTTCATTCCTTTCTCTTCTCCCTTTTCTGTAGCTTGCTGAGAAACCTGACCCTGGTGACAGATGCCCCTGAGCTGGCCTACCCCTCTCAGGCTTCCATTTGGAAAAGATTTGAAGAAATCTTTCTCATTGCCTCTGGACTTATCTGCTATGCACCTGTGTTCAAGGCCTATTTCTACCAGGGGCTGCTGGAGCTCTATGAAGATAACATACAGTATGTTGAGATAAGAGCTATCCTGCCTGCGGTACGTGGGGTTTGCCTTCTCCAACAGCCTTTTAAATCCATATTTCTCCAGAACTTTTCTCAAGCCCTATCTTGAATTTAGTTTTTGGATGTTTGCATACCTGCCCTTCTAAGGATGCTGGAAATCCTTGATCATATTCAAACGTCTTTTCTTGGAGATTTGCATAGGCAAGGGCTTGAAAGTGAGAGATGCTTTGTTGTTAATGGCTAAGGGAGATGCCTGCTGTGACATAGACACAGGCTGTACAGTCAGACTGGGAGCTGAGTTAAAATCCTGCTCACTGGGAAGATGTAGCTCAGTTTTGTCTGCATCAGAATCACCTGTTCACAAATTTCCTGTCTTGAATAGGTATTCTGAAATAGTTATTTTAAACCCTCAGATTATTTCGGAACAATTACTCTGAATAGGCTACTCTATCAATTGGCAAAACACAACCTTCCACAATTTGCAGACAACCTAAAATTTGGGCTGTGTGTATGAAGTGTGAACTGCTCCTTTCATTGCCATTAACACCAAAATCTGTTAATGGTTCAGGCCTTTCTCCCTGCCTGTCACCAGAACTGGTGAGATTGTCCTACAAACCCACTCTGCCCTAATGCCTTCCCAAGCACCAGCAGACCACACCACCCTAAATGTTCCCACTTTCCCAGTTTTGTCACTGCAGACACAGCTTTCCCATACAATTCTCCAGCCCAGCACCATGCACGACTCCCTGGGGGTGGGAATTCTGCCAGTCCATCGTGCCTGAGAGGAGAAGGATGTATTGCAAAGGGGAGAAAAATAAGGGACGTGGAGAAGTCCACAAGTTTTACATGCATCTTACTTTGCTGGAGGTTGCCATAAGCCAGTTGCTCTGAATTCAGTCACCACCTGTCTTTGGGGTACCTGGAAAGAGAAAATATCAGCAATGTCAACATGCCTGTGCTGTGAGGCAGCACTGGCATCCCCTCAGGCCACACAGGTTTCCAGGCCAAGAGCATCTGCCACGACACAAGTGCGTGGGCCTGACTGGAAAGCACCCTGCCTTTACCATCAGCCCTTAGTCACGGCTGTGAGTCCTTTTGAAGAGAGGCTTGGCAGGGAAGATCTGCCTCCCATCCAGCTCCTAATGCTGTGGGAGCCTGCAGAGCCCTGGGGCTGTGCTGTGAGCTCCAGGCAGGCTGCCTGCAGCCCGGGTACCGCGGCAGGGAATGCCAGGAGCTGCAGCCAGGCTGGGATGGAGGGCAGCAGAGAAGGGACAGCCAGGCTGGAGCTGGGCTGGGAGGGCAGGGAAGTGCTTCTGGGGGAAGCCAAGGTGAGCAGGGTGCGAGGGGAGCAGCAGGATGCTGGAGACCCTGCACCAGGCTCAGACAGCAGTGCTGATGCTGCAGAAGCTCTCCTTGCAGCACAGCCTGCCAGGAGCAGCCCCTGAGGTAAAGTAAATGAAAACCGGGATTTAGTGCGAAACAGCAAACACTGGGCAAAAGCCCCCTAAGCCCAGCTGTGTTTGCAGATTCAGCTGTGTAAAGTCTCACATTCCCATGGGCTGCAGCTGGGGAAAATTCCCTCTGAGCATCTGCAGCTGCCCCACGGCTGCTGCTGCCTGCAAGGGGGACACCACATTGTGACAGGGTGGGGGCTCTGCGAGGGGCAGCACCAGAGAGGAAGTTGGGGGGTGAAGTGGGGCAGTGAAGGCTGGAGGAGAAAGGTGACAGAGAAAAGAATGGTGAGAAGGGTGAGAGGAGAGCTGATGGAGTGCTGCTGTCTGTGAGCGACTTTGTGGGACAGTGTCAGTGGGGCATTCAGGGTCTCCACCCCTGCTGAGAACAGCCCTGGTAGTGAGGCACATCCTGATGAGACAGAGCATGCCAAAAGGATTCTTTTTGCATGCCAGAGAGCTGGGAAAGCATGGCAAGACTAGCTGACTGACTCAAGGTCATGAAGCAAACCCCTGGCAGAGGGGAGCAGGAGCCCAGCTCAGCTGGTGGCTCATGGAGCTCAGCCATCGTGTGCCTTGGGGCTGCCTCAGCTGACAGAGTGCCACTGCAAGGCACAGAGCATGTGTGAGCTGCCAGACAGCTGGACAAAACACTCCAGTGTTGGATACAGACAGGACTAAGAGGTCATGGTCTCCTCTGGCTTCTCAAGGGCGTTTGCTTGCCATGCCTGAACATGGAGAAACTTGCACCACACGGGAGGGAGGAAACCCACTCGGTTCTTGGCAGCTGGTAAAAGCTTGAAGAAGAAATTGTTCTGCACAGATTTGGCTGCTTTTGTTTTCCTGCCCTGTTCTCAGGACTGCAGCATTCTCTTCTCCCAAGGCTGTTGTCACTCATTTCTCCCCCTCTCCAGTCAAAGCCCTCCTGTAACCAGTGCTTGCCACGTGCTTTCCACGCTGCAGGTGTACGAACTGGATGGCACCCGGCACGACAAGTCATGGTCCGTGGCAGCCTACCAGGAGGTGACCAGGCAGTTCACCAAGGAGCACCCAGACTTCGTTGGGGCCAAGATTATTTTGGCAGCACACAGGTAGAGGCTGAGCAGGGCTGAGAGCAGCTGTGCTGTGTCAGAGGTGGGCAGAGGGCTGGGAGAGGCAGTGCCAAGGGCTGGGCTGGAGCACCAAAGTTGGGTTGGCAATGTCCACGTGCATCATCAGGGCCAGGGTGTTGACTGTCGCTGCCGGACACAAAATGAAGAGCTTGACTCCAAGTAGAAAAAAAATTCAGAAGCCTTCTTAATTAACTTCACACAGCCCTTTTATAACATGCTGCACTAAAGAACCATAGAATTAGTTTAGTAAAGACAACTTCTCCTCATTGGTTAAATAATAAAAACATATAATAGCTTAAAAATATTATAAAAACAAAGGGCTGTTTACATGCAGCGTTCTTAAAAAGAATCAATTCCCTCACAGAAAAAAAATCAGCCACTAAAAGGCTGGAAATTTCACCAACTCAAAAAATGAGACCCCCAGTTGACTCCTGAAGCATTCCTTGGCGTGTGTAAAAGGCTGGGGGTGAGAACTCCTCTATATAATTCTGTGTACGTGCACAGCCAGCGGGGCGGACTCGTGGTGTGTGCCAAGGGGTGCCCATGAGCCCTGGCAGAGGGAAGGAGCCAGGCAGAGCTGTGTGTGTGTCCAAGCCCTGCCTGGGTGTGCTCCCCTCCCTGCAGAGGCTGAGGCAGTGAGAGCAGTGCCCCAGAATGGCACTGGGAGGGTCCCGGTGGGAGCCTGCAGCCTGGGTACGGTATGTCTGCGCTGCTGCCCGGGCAGGCGGGCACGGGGCTGCTCTCCAAGGCAGCCAGATGCCATGAAGTCATGTGAGGTGATCCTCAGCAAGTGGAGCAGACCTCTCAGCAGCTCTTGCTCTGCTTTGGCACAGAGCCCTCTCCAGTTCAGAGCTGGCTTGCCTCTCTGGGCAGCTTGAGCAGGGACACGGTCTGCAAAATGCACCCAGAAGGTGAAGTCTGATAGGGCTGGAAGAAACCTAAATGTAAAACTCTCTTGAAATGCAGTTATTGCCTCACATTTCAAGAGGATGTGTGTGCATACATGTGCACACAACCAGTTTCCCAAGTGCTTCTCCCCACATCAGTTTGGAGCTGTGGCATTCCCACATGGCCCCTCCCTTACCTGCTCCCTGCTTTTGACTGTAGGTGTCACATTGCTCAGGGACAAGGAGTCACATCTAGGCTGGGAGAAACCTAAATGTAAAACTCTCTCAAAATGCAGTTACTGCCTCACCTCCCAACAAAACAGCCGGGAGGAAAGAAAAAAAAAATTAAACATTTTCTCTCCACACTGTTGTGTTCCCTTCCCTGCTTGGTAGATGGGAATGCCAGTGAGTTCGACAAGCATGCCTCAACTCAAGTGACAGCAGGGTCTAGCCAGGCATTTCCTGGTCATTCATGGGTTTCCTTTCATAATATCAATTTTCTACTGCTGGTCCTCTAGAGACCTGAAGCTGGTTGTCAGATCCAGGAGCGACTTGCATTTTGGAAATACCCCTGGGGGCCCCCTTTCACAACTCAAACCCTGAGAAGGCAGGCCCATGGGAGCCAGCTTCTGCAGCACTTTGTCTCTCTTGCTCCCTAGGATGCTGAATGTTTCCCAGATTAAAGAAGCCATCCTGACTGCCATGGCACTCCGAGCCCGCTTCCCAGACACCCTGGCAGGCTTTGACCTGGTAACTGTATTTCTTCTGGGGCTTCACATTAACCCCTGGTGATACAACCACATATGTACCCTGGCATATGTTGTGTGCCAGAGCCAGAACCTCTGCTGCTGTACTGAAATCGGTGTTAATGAATTGCAAATCCTCCAGCTAAGGATTTTGTTCAGGGTAATTGACAAAATCCCCTGAAAGAATCAGCTCCCCACCCCACAGCATTGTAATTTCAGCACAGCTGGCACCTCATTTATATAGAGCTCTAAGTCCCACCATCTTCCCAAGTGTGCTCAAAAATACCTTTCTGCTTTCCCCCAGGTTGGTGATGAGGATGAAGGCCATTCTTTATGGGACCTGAAGGATGCCCTGACCATCCCATATTCCATGGGGGTCAACTTGCCTTACTTCTTCCATGCTGGGGAGACTGGTGAGTATGAGGACTCAAGGCTTGTTACTGCTTGCAGAGGCAACACTGAAATCTTGCCAAGAGCAGAGGCAGCAAGCCTGGCTTGCTCGCTGGCTCTATCAAGAGGATGTGTGTGCATACATGTGCACACAACCAGTTTCCCCTGTGCTTCTCCCCATATCAGTTTGGAGCTGTGGCATTCCCACATGGCCCCTCCCTTACCTGCTCCCTGCTTTTGAGGTGTCACATTGCTCAGCATCTTTGACCTGCTGTGACAAGGAGTCCTGTGTAGGAGTTATTGCTTGGATCAGCACTCACTTCTCATCCACAACAGCAGCAGAGTCTCCCAACCATCATTTTACATTTTAAGGTGAAATAGTGTTTGAGCCAGAGTTGAGTCTTAACAGAACAGGCTCATCCAAGTAACTGATGTACCCCTCATGCCTGGGGCAATGTGTTCTTGTTGGCAATATATTATTCAGTCTGAATTGCTGGCATTTATCCTACCCAGGAGAGTCATGTCTAACTTGTGCCTTGTGTGTTGCACGTTGACATCTACAGGAAAATTGTGGTTAGCCTGGGCTCCCTTATAGCCATGGGCAGGAGCAAGCACTCCTAAGCCACAACACATTCTAATGCACAGGCCACTCCCCAGTAATTGTTACTTCTCTCCATTGACAATTAATGGAGTCCAGCATCATTAGCTCAGCTGCAAGAGCAATACTGTAAACACTGAAAGCCAGGTGAGATGAGTGGGTATCTCTGTGTTGGGCAATATCCTGGGCAGATTCAGATCCCTGTTTCACTGAAAATGCCAAGTGGAAACTCTGAGTGTGAGCAACCCTCTCAGCTCCCAACTGGGACATCTATTAACAAAATCACCTAGCACTTTGAGCAGCTTGATTTCCTCACAGCACTGCAGTGATTGTTCTCTGTCTCTGCTCAGACTGGCAGGGCACCTCTGTAGACAATAATGTGCTGGATGCATTGCTACTGAATACCAGCAGGATTGGCCATGGACTTGCTCTCATTAAACACCCAGTAGCCAAAAATTTGTCTCTGAAGAGGGATATTCCTGTAGAAGTCTGTCCCATCTCCAACCAGGTATGTTGTTAAAAGCTTAGGTCTTGTGGCTGGGCCACTGGAAAGGTGTTTAGCACAGCTGTGAGGCTCAGCTGGGGGGCACCTACAAGTTTTGATGCACACAGGCTGGCTTAGTTTCCTTAGCACCACCTTACACTGCAGTTTGCTATGTAGATGTACACTGGGAATATATATAAAGGCTAGTAATGCCAGTCAGCAAAAAAAAAAAAAAAAATTAAATTCCTATCCAGAGGAACTTGGGAAGGCAGTACTCCCTAGTGGAGATGAGGCCCAGAGCCACAGAGGTGTCTTAAGAGACATCATTGAAAATACTTCAAAGGCAAGAGGGCCAGAGGCTGAGAAGCTGGGATTGTAACTGGAAGTCCTTGGTTTTGCAGAACGCAGAACCAGTGGGAACTCTTGTGCAGCACATTTGGGGTCCCACTGTCCCCTGGGATAGTCTGGGTGGAGCTTTACTGCTGTGAGCCTTAAGGGACAGAGCCCTGACTCCAGCTCCACTCAAGCTAAGCACCACAGCAAATGTGCAACACAAAGACTGTTCCTGAATTGCTCTAAACAAGCACAAGTTACCCACCCCACTGGCCTTGATTAAGGTGATTTATTTAAGAAATTAATCTCCCTGTACAGGCAGTGGAGACTAGCTGGTTCCTCCTGCAGCAGTTCAGAGCAGAAAACATTCTGAGCAGTCCTCTGGAGCCTGTCCCTGCCTGAGCACTTCCTGCTGTCCCAGGCAGCCCTGGCAGGTGGCAGTGGGACACAGCTGCAGCAATAACCCGCTGTGGTGTCTCCCACTCTTCCCTACCCAGGTCCTGCTGCTGGTTTCTGACTTGAGGAGTCACCCTGCAGCTGACCTCATGGCTGAGGGGCACCCCATTGTGATCAGCCCTGATGATCCCCCCATCTTTGGGGCAAAGGGGGTCTCTTATGACTTCTACGAGGTGTTCATGGCTGTGGGAGGGATGAACGCTGACCTGAGGACCCTGAAACAGCTTGCACTCAACTCCATAAAGTAAGTTCATCACCTCTCTCACCTTCAGTGATCATCAGGAGGCTATCAGCCTGCCCCCCTTGCCTGCATTTGGGTTTTGCCTCCAGAGTCTCCTCTGCCATGAGCTGGGCTCCTGTTAATCCAAAATCTCCTCTTTGTCTCGTCCAAAGGCAAGACACAGGGACCCCAGAGGCTGCTCTGCCTCTGCTCTCAAGTGCCTTTCTCTGACCCCATGCCTCAGTGCATTCCTTCTTTTCCATCCTTTGTGAACTTGCCTCCACCACCTGGTTCTGGGAAGAATTGTCTTTGTATCACTTTTCTATTTCTGCCAAAATTTGACTTGCTGCAGTGTTTGCCATGACTCATCTGGAAAACACGGGAAAACAATTAGTATTTTGTTTGGGTGTGTTTAACCCCTTTTTCTATTAACTGGACAGTTCTGAATGTCCAAAAATAGTTTGGATATGATGCCCAGAGTCTTCCTGCACATTCCTCAGCTCCTGCCTGTTTTACCCCGTGTTACTCTGTGTGGTGCAGGCATGTCCTGCAAGGGTTAATCTCTTGCTGCCTCCTGCCTTTTCATTTCTGTGCTGCTCTTGAAATAGCTGCCCCTTGTCTCCTGCCTGATACTGCCTTTCCTCCTCCTCACAGATACAGTGCCATGCTACCAGATGAGAAAGCCAAGGCCAAAGAGGTCTGGCAGAAAAAATGGGACCAATTTGTGGCTGACCTCTCTGATAGCTTTCCAAGGGAGCTGTAGAGAGGACAAGGCTCATCTCAGAAGGCATTTGGCAAGCTAAAGCCAGCCAGACTGATTGCTAAGAGGGAGAATGCTTCTTCCATGTGACCTGAGCAGATGAACGGACGTCAAAGTCTCACCTGGCACTGGGCAGCTCTGCTAAGCCAGGCTTAATGGGCTTAAAGCTAAGAAGGAGCTGCATGTCCTGTGAAACTCATGGACTGGAGATAAAAGGGAGCAGTGAGCCTTCAGAGGAACCACAAGAAATCACCCTGCTCAAGAGAGTAAAAACAATTAAAAATTGCCAGTGATCAAATCCTGACATCCTTATTCAGGGAAAAAAAGAAAAAAGCTTTCCAATTAGAGTCAGCAGGAGATTGCCAACAGGAGGATCTCTGAATTTGGGCTTATCATTACAAAATGCAGACCTTGTCCAGAAACAGCAAAGACAAACATCCAACCATTTGGGCCACTGACCTTCGAGAGAGCAAGGACTGAAAATGACTCTTGTTATGTTTAACCCTGGGCCTGCTGCCAAAATAGCACTGCTAGGTCGAAGAACCAGCCATAGGTCTGATGGCTGCTATTTCAGGACCTACCATGGCTGGAAACCAGCTGGTGGAACTTGCTCCCAGAACATTAAAGCCTGGTTGCACAGTGATCATAAAGCCAGAAGAGAGGTGCCTCAGTTGCCAGCAGTTTTTTTACTGCAAAGTCTTTCCCTGTCCTCTGGTCAAAAGGAAGACAAAACATATTTCAGGTTAAGTCAAAAACATCCTGGCTTCCCAGACCCAGCTTGATTAAAACTATCCCCCTGCATAAGGCTGTGTTAATACAGACATTTATAGGAAATACCTTTTGGTTTCAGGGAGTTCCACTACCAGCCTTTGTTGCTGAACTCATGGTGCAAATGTGGCTTTATTCAGCCTGTCAGAGAGATTTTCACCTTGGTAGGGAACTGCTGTGGATACCCACAGGGCTCATTTGGACCTCTGTGGTTGCCAGCTCCTTGGCAAAAAAAACCCCAAAAGAAATAGTCCCTTGACAAGCTGATTCCCTGTCTTAACATCATCAAAAACATCAGGAGGAGAACTAGTTGCAGGGAGACCTAAAAAAGAAAAAAAAAAAGGAAAAAGAAACCTTAATGAGGTTGCTAAATAAATTCAGAAAAATCCTTCAGCACACATATGCCAAGCATACAGCCAGGATCAAAGAGCACCTTTCCCTGACTTCAGTACAATCATGCTGGCTTGCATCAGCCAAGGGAGACTTGACAAAAGTTCCTACTGAAAGACGGGTCCCTCCTCTGAACCACAGCCCTGCAGAGGCTGTTGTTTCCTAATCCAGCCAGCCTGGCCAATTGGCTCTCTTCATGCTTTCTGTTAATTGTCTCAAGCTGCCTGGCCATGGTGTTTATTTCCACTGACCTTGGCTGGAGCACCTTAGCAGGAGGCAAACACATTTATTACAGAAGTGGATCAAGCCTGTGTGCCCTGTGTTAAACTGCCCACAGTTCACAGGCTGCAGCCTCATCTCTGCTCATCCCAGAGAAAATAACAAAAACCAACCAAACCAAACACGCTACAAACCCCATGACAGAACACAAATAAAATCACAACGAGCCACAGGTGTGTGCATTGCAGAGACAGCAACACAAACCACAAAAATGAAAAAGTGAGAACCCAGTCACGCCCCTCATAACTGGGGGGGTTGAAGTGCCTCACACCCCCAGCCCAGTGCAGCCACAGCTACCTCTACTCCAGCTCTCTCTGCCCACACCCACAACACCTTCCTCTGAAGCATCCTGGTGCTTTGTTTGCACACTGACCTCTCCTGGGCTTTGATGCAGGTTTGGGAGGAGTTTTGTACAGGAGGAGCAGCCAGAGCAGAGCCACCCTCCCTCCTGCTCCGTGGGTGTTGCATACAGAGCTCAGACTAAAGTCCCCAGGGTAGGCTTTGGTCATGGCCAGGTTATAAATGCTGACTGGGGAAGTGCTGCTGAGGAGAAGCACTGCAAACCAGCAGAATGGCTGCTAACCAGTGACCCAAAGCCCTGTTCCTCTCAGCAACCTGATCTTTCAGCTTTGCTATATGTGGATGGATGGAGATCTTTATTTGCCATGAGTTGATTCTCCCTTAAATAAGCTTCTTTGCTGCCAAGGTGAAGCTAATCATTACAGAGCCTTTGTGGGAGGAGTTGAGCTCCTCAACACACAGGTTGACCCATGCCCTTCCTTTTCTACCACAGCAGAAAGCTTTCAGCTCTTCCTGCATGCTGCCCTTAAGGTCCTGAACCACTTTTTGGTTACCTGTAATCCTCCTTTCTCCTCATTACCTGCAGTAGTTTCAGGGCTAGATCTTCCATTTGCCAAATGCCTGCTGGAACCAGTTTACCTGCTGTGTCCACTTTGTTCTTGCTCTCCTAGGACAAGCCTGTGGTGCCATTTACCCACTGCACAACTGTGCCCTGATGGGGCCAAGTGCCTTGGAGCCACCAGTGTGTGATGCTGCCCAGGGTTACAGCAGGGTCAGGGTTCTGCAGGAATCACAGGGGGGTAAAATGGCACAGTCTGATGTAACCCTCAAAAAATTGAGAAGCCCAGGCTGCAACCCCGCCTCTCTAACTCCAGGTGTGCAAAAAAAGGAGGAATTTAGGCTGCACCACAGCAGTTATAAAAGATCAATCTGTTCAGCTCCAATGCTTTGGGTAAATTTGGCTGCAGGGCTTCACTGAGACTCAGCTTTTAGCAGCAATATTCCAAGGGTTTTGCTGCCAGTCTATTCCCTTTTCCCCAGTACCTTGGCTCCCTGCTCACATTTGTTGGCAAATACATCACATATAAGGCTCTCTTGCTTGTCTCTTTCAGAACATAGGCTATAATTAAATTTTTAAACCTGTCTTAATCATGGGGGTTCTTTTTTCTTTTTTCTTTTTTCTTTTTTTCTTTTTTCTTTTTTCTTTTCACATTAAAAAGAACAGGTGATACCCAGATTTGATGGGAGGTTTGAATCTGGAACCTGCAGTGTAGTGGGATGTCTCACATCACTCAGCCTGGAGTGATCAGGGAGTCTGGAATGCCTTCAGAGCATGCTGCAAAGGGCAACTTGTGGAGCTAACACAGTGTCAAGCCTGAGTCACCTGGCCAAGACTCCTCACAGGTGCCCTGTTCCCCCTTCCCCAAGCCCCAGAACATCTGCAGCCAGCTCAGGGCTGTGTTTGAGACAGAGACCACCTGACAGACAAGATTTGCTCGTGCTGCCTCTCCTCTCACTATGGTTTTATACCATCTCTGTGGTGCTTACAGCATGGGAAAGTAAAGGAATGACTGAAGGTGATTTAACCTCCTTTTAGCATGATTTTAGGAAGGGAATAGAGGGAAACAAGGAGAAGAGTAAACGATCAGCCCATTCTTTTCGAAGAAAGTGAATTCTTTTCAAAGAATTGCCTTGTGGAGCACCAGGTAGAACGTGAGGCTCTTTGCCCAAAGTACTGGTGGTGGGCATGGAAAGAAAGTGCCAGCTTGAGAGGGCTTCAATATCTGAGATGAAAGAGGAGGCAGCCTCAAGGGTGGTGGGAGGCTGAGTAGAGCAGACATAAGAGGCACAAAGTGCCTGCTTCAGTCTCCATCCAGACTCAGGAGCAAGGAAGGAGAGTAGAAAATTCAAGGAAGTTTCTGTTAGGGTTACTTCAAGCAGCCACAGCAATACCTAAAGCCCTTTGCCTGTTATCTCCCCCATCTGTCACTCCCTGTGGCCTCTTCAGGTTCAATTTGTTTAAATGGGAGGTGGATGGAGCTTTGTTTGCAGCACAAGTGTTTGCTGCAGAGCATCTCAGACTGCCTTTGGGGCAATTTAGAGGATGAAATGTTTGCCTCCTGGTCACTCACCACCGGGAAATGGCTGATCCAGCACTACTGCTTGCTGTCAAAAATCATGCCAATAAAAGCACAGGAGCAAAGGAAGTGGTTGAAGACAGAGCTAGGCCCAAGCCAGCAGCTGGATCTATCTGTCATGTGAGCCTCCATCACTGCTGTGGGACTATGCAGGTGCCAGATGCTAAGCAGAGCCCTGTGGCCATAAAACACAGGGCTGCAGCTGTGTTTTCCACCAGCTCCAGATGATCAGCCTGCTTCAGGTTTTTCTTCCTGTAAAAGTCTCTGAATTAGCCTCTTCACAGGTAGCAGCAGGCCATTTCTTTGGTCAGAAACCCGTAGCTCTAATTGGCTCAGTCCTTAATTCCTTTCTTTCCAGGCTTGCAGCAGTTGCAATCACAGCAGGTCTATCAAGTGTTTTCTGTGCACTGAGGGACAGGCAGGTGAAGGGTCTGGCTCTCAATTCTCCTGGCTTGTCATTTTTATCAGGTTGTGTCCTCCCCCTTGGTCATTACAGGATAAGAAAGGCATTTTACTGTATTTTCTCAACCTTTAGCTTGTCCATCATTCCACGAGCAGGCTGCAGCATGGGAAGGGGAGAGATAAACCGTGGGGGGAGGGTTGGTCCGGGCCATTAGAGCCTCTGCAGCGAGGAAAGAGATGGAAGCTGCTTTCGAGGGGGGAGTGAGAAGGTCAGGGAGAGGGGGGTGATGACAGGGCTGTGAGTCCAGGGAAAACAGAGCTGCAAAGTTTACACAGGGACCCACGGGGAAGGCTGTGGGCAACTGCCTGTTCTGCTTGTCATTATAGTGAGCTGGGAAAGGGGTGGGAGACACGGAAAAGACGAGGGAGTCCCCTGTGGGCGCTGTGAGACGGTCCCCGGGGGTAATTGGGGCACAGCTGTCGCCAGATGTGCCTGCAGAGGCGATCATGGGGTCGCGGCCACGTACAGCATGCGGAATGGGAAGCTCCAAGCAGAACCACAGAGAAATTCCCGACTCCTGAAGGGAAAAAGACACAACGGAGCACTCGGCAGAGGGATGATGGGCTAAATCCTGCCTGCCTGCGGGTGCTGGGAGGGCCGGGGCTCGGCAGCCCTGCCGCTGTGGTGCCCGCTGCCCGGCTCAGCCTGTGCCCGGCCGCTGGACAAGGCATCCCATGCCGGATTGAAAATAAACGCTGCAGCCTGTTGGGACAGCCTTCCCTGGAAAAATGAGCAGGGCGCACGCTTTGGGTTCACCTCTCCCGTGATGGATGCCCCTGGGAGCAGAAGAAGGCGTTCCCTGCCCTCCCTCCGATCAGAGCTCCCATCCCCGCCCGCATCCCCGGCCCGGAGCCCCCGAGCGCTGCGGGCAGAGCCGCGGAGCGGGAGCGCCTCCCGCAGGGATGAGCCGGGATTATAACCGGGATCGGGGGCATAAAACCCCCAGCCCCAAACCCCTCACCCCTAAACCCTCATCCGCAAAACCTTCATCCTCAAAACCCTCTCCCCAAAAACCCCCGCTCCAAAACTCCCACCCCAAAACCTTCAACCCTAAACCCTCATCCCCAAAACTTTCATCCTCAAAACCCTCTCCCCAAAAACCCCCACTCCAAAACTCCCATCCTCAAAACTTTCATCCTCAAAACCCTCTCCCCAAAACCTTCATCCTCAAAACCCTCTCCCCAAAAACTCCTGCTCCAAAACTCCCATCCCCAAAACCTTCAACTCTAAACCCTCATCCCCAAAACCTTCATCCTCAAAACCCTCTCCCCAAAAACCCCCACTCCAAAACCTTCACCCCAAAAACCTTCTCCCAAAAAAACCTCCAGCCCCAAACCCCTCAACCCAAAAACCTCTGCTCCAAAACCTCCATCCCCAAAACCTTCATCCTCAAAACCCACTCCCCAAAAACCTCCGGCCCCAAAACCCTCACCCCTAAAATCCCCACCCCCAAACCCTCTCCCCCAAAATGCCCATCCCTCCAATCCCTCATCCTCAAAACCCCCACCCCAAAACCTTATCCCAAAAATACCCCAGCCCCAAAGCCATCACCTCCAAAACACCCACCTCAAGAGCCTTAACCCCTAAAACCCCCAGCCCCAAAATCCTCACCCCAAGAAGCCTCACACCCAAAAACCCTCTTCTCCCAAACACTCCAGCCCTCAAAGCCCTCACCCCAAAATGCCCTCACCCCAAAACCCCCA